>JBBBDQ010000253.1:2995000-3095000 GCA_037127315.1 Ascarosepion bandense
CCATGTTGTAATTAATATTCATATAAATATTAAAATATATACAACTTAGATCAAATTAGCGCGGTTGTAAATCTTTTCGGATTACTCGGCAATCTGTTTTTGCAATAGGAATTCTTGTATAACATTTCATGCAGCTGAGTTGGTTAGTAACAGATAGATATTTGCATCCTTTTAAGCCTAAAAATCGAAAAAGAACATACAATGAAACGAACTAGAAAATGGAAGCGAATGCATTCATGAAATGAAACCAGAATATTATATCCGCAATAAAGGCAAATCAGAGTTACTATCAGAAAACTGATCATTATAAATCAGCGGTTCAAAATAATCCTTTCATTAATTCATTGGAAATATTCATTCACACGCCTGGAAAATACAATTCTGGCGAATGGTCAAGTAAAGAAAAGGCGTAAATAAACAAAGCACGCGGCACAAGTTTGGCAGGTTATTTTTCATTGACAATATGTAGCTTGATATTTTCTGAACAGAGCTAGAATTGATACTTCATATATGAACATAAGTAACCCTTCTATATAATTTTTTTGAAAGAGTGAAATATAAACTGATGTTAGAGAAAAGCTTATTTTATACCAGATTAACAATATTCCTTGTATGATATTATATTCAAAATTAATATTTTTTGACTAAACTATTATAAATATTGTTGGCTAAGCTAATTACAGTTAGGTTTAATCCTCACTTGAATATGACAACACAAATATTTACTCATGTATTTAAACAATCAAGATCATGTACGTAGTCTTTACTAAGTACCTGTTACTGTTTTAAATGTTCATTCTTAAACTGATTATACCTTCATATATTGATCATTTTACTCATATGTGTAATGGTTAATATCAAGATCCGAATGATATATGCCGGCATATATTGATATATATATGTCATGTTTGTTAAGATGTATGAAATGTAAAATATACCACCTCGTTTGAGAGTGAAGAGCAGATGGAAATGTTTACACAATCGTACATGTCTTTATACTTGCGGGTATTGTTTTTATAAAAAAAAAATTCAGGAGAGAGCAGATATAAAGATTTAATAGATATCCGTTAAAAGGTTGTTAATATATATATATATATATATATATATATATATATGTGTGTGTGTGTGTGTGTGTGTGTGTGTGTGTAGATCCGCTTCTCAGAAATGTGTGTGATTGTGAACAAAACAATTAAATGTGGATATAAATAGATGGATGTATGTATGAAGAATACATTTATATGTGCACACACACCTATATATGGATGCGGGCGCATCTATGAGTAGATTTTTTGTATGGACATAGGGATGTGTTTAAGTATGAAAATATATGCATAATTTGTGACTATGTGTGAAATATTTTAGCATACATAAATATATGTTGCATCATTTATACACGTAAAAATCCCGTCTTTATAAAATTTATATATGTGTGTATACGAATTCATATGAATATAGATTCATTTGTGTTTGTGAATAGATGTATGTCTATATGTACGTATAACTATAAACACAGTCTCATTTGTATGTACATGTGGATGTATGCGCATATGTATATGCGGATATAAGTGTGTGTACATGGGTGTGTTAATTTGTGGGATTACACATACATACGTATCCATGGAAGTGGAAGTGGGTGTTTACTGACTTGGTAGGCAACATCTTCGAGACTGGTCTTAATACCCACAGCTGAGAGGACGCCAATATCTTTGTCCTTTATATTATTTATTTATTTTTCTCTTCAGTTAAACGATATGCTTAATCTGGTAAATGTTTTTGTACCAAATATAACGAATATTGTATGGTCTGATGAAATAATATAATTTAACTTATTGAAATTAATTATAATTTATAACCAATTTAAATGATGTGTTGAGTTTTCATTTATAAATCTCATATTGCTCTGGATAACATCCATTGAGCTCTATATATAGATATAACACTTAATATTTTATTTGAAGTTAATCTTGTTTTCCTCGCCGTTTACCAACTGGACACCATAGCTATATATATATATATGGTATTTAAAAACACATTTTTACCAAAGAGCCAGAGTTTGATAACACGTTGCAGTCTACATACATTCTTCTCTGTCTCTCACTTACATTTATGACGTCTACAGTCATTCATAATATATATATATATATATATATATATATATATATATATATATATATATATATACTTAAAAAACTAATGTTATCATCCAACTTACATTAGATAGAAAATATTTTCATCACAAACACACAAAATTACTCACCTTCCCTTCCAGATTATAACTCACATTTATTACAAAAGAATATCTGTTACTACAATACACGATATATGTGATTCATATCTGATCAATGACATCACACCAAAAATAATAACATACTATTAGCAGTAATGCTCTTTTTTTTTTTTTTTTTCGCTCTCGAACTCTGATGAAGCGTTATTAAAAGTGAAACAAGTTAGATTGAGAAACATTTCCTTTTTGGTTTTGTGTTTTAATCTTGTTGGAATCCGTTGCATATATATATATATATATATATATATATATATATATATATATATATATTTGTGTGTGTGTGTGTGTTTGTGTTTCCGAGTGTGTGTGGGAGTGTATATGTGTGAGTGCGTGTGTAAATAGGTAGATTGTGCAAAGTAATGTAATAAGATTTCCAGCTAGCTGATGTATTCAGTGTTGCCTGACTTGCACTGATTTGCCGATTGAATCAAGTTTAGTCTACATTATCACAAGCATTCATTTTGTAAAAGTTCTAGTCACCTCTGTATACGGTTGAATATTCACTGAATATCTAACGCTGCAGACATCGATAAATAATTTATATTTAAAAGTCTTGCACATTTGCTTTGCTGATTTACTGATATAAGCCAAACTTTTATAGGCTGCACGATTTAAATAAAAACTCTACTGTCATTCGATGCCATTCATATCTCTGTTCTTTAGGCTGTATAGTATCTAGTTTATTTTTCTATATTTAATATGATTCATTAATTTATCCACTTTCTATTAATGCAACGGAAAATTATTTATATTGTTTTACTGAAAATGTGTTGCATCTATTTTCCTAGAATGGTTCTTCGTGTTTTCTCTGATATTCATTATTTCAAGTATATATTATGCACTAACCATAATTATTCATTTCTAGTCTTAGTCATTACAAATTTAGAAAAGTCAAGAAAAACACCCTGCTTAACTTGGCATATAATTTTACGAATGTTCTGAAGAATATTCTGAAATGTTTTAAAGCGTTTATTTTGTATTACGAAACATATACTAATTCATAATTAAACACTCTACGGTAATTCAAATAATGGCCGTGAAAACTGTCCAGGTCCTAGCATATTATAGAAGATAAAAACGGAATAATTTCATTAATGAACAGATAATGATAATGTTATCCCTTTATTTATAAGGAGACTTACTGAATTCATTAAGAAACGAGCCAGGGATACATTCGGGGAAACTTGCAAAAATTTTATATTAAGAATTGATTTCCAGGAAACATTATTTGTGAGCATTAACTTTTATACAATATAACAGAACTGATGGGATCTTCGTTGTTAACACGTTATTTGTGGTTGCGTTGAATGTATGGTATAATGATTTACATGAGTGATTCATTTAAGTTGTAGGAAATGTTTAAAATCTTCAGTAATATTGTATATGCTATTTTGTAAAAGCATTTGGTTGTTATAGTGTAGCACCACACCACATGCTTTATATATATATATATATATATATATATATATATATATATATATATATATATAAAGAATTCTTTCGTATGAAACAATTTTATTCATTGTTCTGAGAAAGCGTTTTATAAAATTTGGCGTTTAGATTGTCTGAGCTTGTGTGAAATAATGCATAGTACATATGATCACCCTAAAAGAGTGGAGTCACAATATTTGCATAAAACTGCGAAAAAAAATAATATAAAATTCTTATTCGTATAGTAATTCTCAGCATTATATATTCAACGGTATCTTCGCATATTTCAGCTTTATACCAGTTGTATAATCATGTATTTCTTGATAGTAAACAACATTTTTAATGATAGTATGATTTGTTTTATATTAAGTGAATGTAGTATTATTCTACCAAGTATATAAAAAAACTACCGATTAAAGGTTGAAATACACTAGAATTATTTAAAAACACCAGTTTGAAAATAAATAGAAGGGAGTCGGTTATTTTATTTTTATTAAGCATATTTCACAATGGATTTTAAATGATTAACAATATTTTGGTTGAATTGTGTAAATTATATAGAATGATCTGTGTTATTTCGTCTATCATTTTTCCTTTTAAAAAAATTAGGCAAATGATAAGAAGCAGATATGAAGTGATTATATCAGTAAATTAGGAAACACTTCCCATAAATTAATCAAAACATTCTATCAATAAAATTAGTTTCAATTTGAGCAAACACGGATAATGCGTTTCTTGGAAAAGCTAACGGGAAATAAGACAACATTCTTTAAAAATATGAATAATAATATATATATATATTGAGCTTAGTTCGTCGCTGTACTTAACACGCGACGTTTACAGAGTAACATTGTAAATTCTTTGGAATATATTGCTATTGAGTCAGAGGAAGCGTGCCACAATTACAATTTCAAAGACAGTATATTCATAAATTACGAAATCTTTAGATATCAACCATGTGCCGTACTAGGCTAAAATAAGAATTAATACTTGTAGCGTTATGTCGCTATTATGCTTGTTCTCGCACTTGTAATTGGATTTGATATAACAGCCATATGGCACCGCCCTGATGGTTCGACACTAGCACATTTCTCATGTTAACGTGTGATTTAATGAGTCATCGCAATTATGAATACATTCATCAAAATCAAAACCAACAGGTGTATATTTTGTTATCAAAGGATCTGCACGAGTAGAGATGACTGGACGCTAAATGAGCAGGTGCATCTTGAACATGGAAATAACGCTTAAACATTATTTAGCTAACACGATTTTCTTCCCTGAAGACATAATTCTTACATTGCGTTTCGAGCTGTGTCTTCAAAAGCTGACCCAACAGATTTAATTTACGACATCCTGTCATTCATTTTGTTAAATCCACGGATAACACGTGTCCGTCTGAACGGAAACGTAGAAGCTAATTTCACACATTATACATTACGTGGTTATATTCCTGGAAAAAATCTTTATGCTCTATTCCTCTCAAAATTGCAAATAAAAATTATAACAGTTGGGATTTTATAAGTGCTGATAACCGTTATAACATGTTTTCAAATAAGGGAAGAACCTATATTATATAATATGCATACAGTATATATATATATATATAGATTTAGGAATATACATTATATATATATATACATATATATATATATACATACAATGTCACACACACAAACACACACACACACAAGTGCTGATAACCGTTATAACATGTTTTCAAATAAGGGAAGAACATATATTATATAATATGCATACAGTATATATATATAGAGAGAGAGATTTACGAATATACATTATATATATATACATATATATATACATACAACGTCACACACACAAACACACACACACACACATATATATATGTGTGTGTGCGTGTGTGTGGGGGGTTGTACAACCTTACATTTTTTGTTTAATTTTTGATTCCAACGACTGTCTCTTCGTCTCTTCATGAGATATTAAACGAAAGAGCTCTACAGACTGTTAGTTAATAAATTCCTTGTTTTTAAAGTAGTGTACAAATTTGTAATTCAGAATATATATATATATATATATATATATATATATATATATATATATCGACATAAATAGATAATTTGATGGTGTACGTATGTATTTTATTAGTATTTTTATTAATGATAAGGTGCCTAATGTATGAACAGTGCTCTACGTTTGTATGTTTTATAGTCATTTCACTAAAAGCAAAGTAGTACTGCGACTGGTGCTCAGAGGTTTACATAAGTGGACAATGAGGAGAAAGAGGAACAAGTTATAAGCAGTGACAGAGAATGGGTATGAGAACTCACTAGTGTGAAGAGAGTACATGAGTGTAGAGTGGAGGGGTAATGAATATGAGGGAAATGATTTGATTCAAGGAGATAGAAGATGGCAATTGACATTACACTTAAGTCCTTGGAGATGGTAGCTCTCATTGAAGTAAGTATACGGAACGGAATTCCACAAACGGGAAGTGCAATAAACGAAGCTACTAGAGTAGTACATGCGGTTATATTTTATTGGTTTCACTCTAAGAAAGATGTGACAAAATTACTAGTCTAGTAGCTCGAGTGATCGCGTGAAAAATAGGCACCAGGGAGCTAATCTCGTCAATGCAGTAGCCGTGAAAATATTTGTGGTAAATACAGAGAGAAACCACATCAGACCGTTTAGAAAGTTACAAGACCTGAGCTAACAGGTCGAGATCGATGACAACGTAGATTTTCAGTCGGGTTTTGTCAAGAACCCCAAGATGAACAGCAGATGCAACCGACCTAGTTTGAAAGGAGTACTCAAGACACGGACAGAATATAGATTTATATATATGCAGGACGGCTTCAAACAGGAAAATATTCTTGGCCCTACAACGTGAAGCGATCTTCCTAGCAGCAAATCCAGTCATGGATTAAATGTAGTCATTCTACTTGAGATCGGCTGAGATGGTTAGGACGAGGAAGCGCAGTGTTTGGTTTTCAGGGATATCATATATATATATATATATATATATATATATATATATATATATATATATATATATATTAGAATATATATATATATATATATATATATATATATTAGAATATATATATATATATAGGAAATAATGTAAAATCAGTAAAGAGGAGAGGTTGATCAAAAAATTATATATATATATATATGTGTGTGTGTGTGTGTGTGTGTGTGTGTGTGTGTGTGTGTGTGTGTGTTTAAATTCGTATTTAACCACTGGTAGTCCCGCTGATATTTTGTACTTTTTATTTAAACTCGGTATTGGACCTCAGACGCAAATGTCTGTAATATTTTTCTAATTTTCTCTTTCATTTTCGTATGCTGTAATACATCTACTTTGCTAATTCTTACGTATCTATAGAATTATTCTTATTCCATTTCTCTTATCTTAGAGACAACACTCATTTCTACTTAGTGATTTTTTAAATTCTTCCTTTGTTGGATGTTACTTTGCCGATGTATATAATCCAAAATGTCAAATTATCTCATCGCTGAAACCATTTTACAGTAATGAAGAAAACATTCGACTCATTGTCATCTTTGACAAAACATTTGAGATCATCCATGTAGACTCGTTGAAGAAATATTTTATGTAAGTTAACGAAATATAGTTTCAACACGTATGTCTCATCGCTACAATTCTAACATGTTCATAATAAGGTTCAATCATTATCTTCCCCGTTTATCAAATAAAAGTGGCCTCATTCTATGAAACGTTCCACCTATTGTGGCACTTGGCTCTTATACAGGTTTAAATTTATTGTAATTTACACATAAGTAAAAGACAAATATCGCCATTAGATAGTTTTCATGATTCTTAATCACACATGAACACTTAAGACAAAGAACAATGTACTGAAATGCAACACAATATCAGTCCTTCTATCAGTTTGCCGGAAGGATGATAAGAATAATTTGAAATAGACATGTGAACGAACGTTGAAGTTTTATAGAAAATACAATAAAAAATGCTAGTCTACTTAACATCAGAAAAAGTGTGTTGCAATAATTATGGCACATACTGAGAAAAGATATCTACAAAATATGACACACACAATACATATCAGACAGAAAAAGAAAAAGAACAAATCATCAACCTAGCAATCTTGTATAATTTCAAGACAGACTATTTTAAGAATTAAACAGAAATAACTAAAAAGAACTACAAAAGTCAGGAAATGGTAGAGAACCATGATGGTTAGAACAATTAAGTGACAAAACGCACAGAAGAATTTCGCCATATATATAATTGCTTTTTAACCGATCAAGAATGACTACTTTCATTCACGTTTCTCTTTACATTATTCATAGACTTTTACGCGTTTGTTTTTTTTATTTATAAGTACGTATGTCTGTGGAATCTCTGCAGTGGATTTCGTGGATATCTTTACAGTGTTGACATATATGTCAACAATGTTTATTGTAATTATACTTACAGAAAAACGTATATATTTCAATTTTATCATCCATATTTTATTTCATACAAGGTAAACGAATGCAGGTGGCTTCGTTCTGTTTAGAATCGAACATATTTTTATAGGGAATAAATTTAAATAATAACTAAAATGCTTCAGTTTATATCGGATTTACAATTGAAAAGGAATAAACTTATGAAGTAAAGCACTTTATCTAATAAACATTTTACATATATTTTTAAAACATTTCCCTTAAAATGTTCTAAAGGTTTTTATTATTTGTGATTGTAATGAGTTTTTGTAAACTTTCGAGTTTGGTTGATTTCTTTATTATTATCATCATCATCATTATTATTATTATTATTATTATTATTATTATTATTATTATTATTATTATTACTGTTTCTTAATATTGCTATTGAGATTTTGTTTTTGTTGCGCCCAAGAAATTTTATGAATTTTCTAATAATTTTAATGCATGCATCCCCGTCTATTTTCTTAATTTCAAATAACGTATTGTTTATCAATGACGCAAAAATATTATATAATAAAACATAACGGAAATATATTTACCTGAAGTGTTAAATAAAGTAATTCAAATTTTATTTACTAAACATTTTAATCCGGAAATTAATTAAAAGATATTGAACAAATGATACAGGAATGGTAAATTTTAAAGTTGTTTTAGAATTTCAAATTCAATGCAATATTGGGTAATGTAAAAATTTGAGGAAAATCCTCATTTTATGTGCCACGAGGCTATATTCTTTATTTTCTTCTGGGTATCTGATTTAGGGTAATTTCGGTTATTTAATTTCACGGACTATATCACTTGAAATGAGTTAGATTTTAACATTTTTACCAAATTCTACAATAATCAGCCATATTCTATCCGAAAGCCAACTGTCTGGCACATGGTTATAGGAAACAATTTACTGTACATATTAATTTTAGAATATCATGAAAAATTCACGCAGACTTAAAGTTTATTCCTGTAAAGATTGAATATCAAATTTATATTTTCTAATACTAACAGGTTTAGTGTCGTGATTTCATTAGCGCGATCTGTCGAAATTGGGTACATGAAATACGTTCTATGCATAATTACTTGATTTTGCCTATTCTCAGAGGTCTGTGTGTGTCAAACCCAATAATAAATAAGAAAGGTTCATGAAATATGTTAACCACGTTTAATCCCGTTAACTTCTCTCATTTGCCTTGTGGCCAAATCTAATTTCATAATGTTTCTTCCAGGAATTAATCAAAATATACATAATCAAAAACAAATATTCTGCTTTACTAAAATATTATCTTTTCAATGTACAGTTGTCGTCTCCTGATACAAGGCTACCAAATTTTAATTATTTATTTATTTATTTATTTATGTAAATATGTATTTGGGTGGTGGTAATCAGTTTGGGTGTGAATGCGTAGGTATGTAGTATGTTTTCTCACTGAGCTGTTTTGAAATTGATGAAGTTTCAAATTGAACTTCTCATCTCACGTGAATACGCGTCTTCAGAATCCAATTCTAGAAAACATTGTGGGTTACAGACAAGAGATTTCAGTTTAAATTAAAATGAAGAAACAATCTAAGGTGGGCAAAGTGACAGTAAATAGATTTCCTAAGTTCAGTATCCAGGATTATTTGTTCGATATTAATTGCTCGCCTTTTCTCCAATTTCTAATAATCACCCCATTATTGTATTTATTGATTATTTTATCATGACAGGTAAATAATTTTCGTACAATGAATTTACATAAACAAAATAACGTCCATTACATTCGTTTTAAATAAAACTGTATGACGGAATTAATTCTGAATTGTGTAAAGTTTGGATTCGAAAATTCCGCCATATGGTCTGTTGCAAGACAAAACACTCGCACGTAAAAATAGATATAAATATTTGTTGAATGGAAATTTCGTGCAAACATAATTTCATGATTATTTCGTCTTCACTGGGAATCTTTTGAATTCTTTAGTAATTACGGTCATATCACATTGAATACACCGGTTCTCGCCATATCACCGAAGGTAAGCAACTTTGAAACTTGTTAGTACTTAGATGGGTGACCGCTTGGGAATACCAGGTCATGTGACGGTTGTGCGTTGGGGTGCAGTGGATATCGGCTTGGAAAGAGAAATCGTTGGGCCGATTTCGAATTCCAGCTGAATGCTCTGCATTCACTTACAGGCTTGGTCTATTGGAAAAGGTATTAATCAGTCCCTTCCGTCCAGTTATGGGTTAAAGAACAGGGTAAAACTTGGGACCCTGCCCTTATACAAATCCAAATGAAACTTCCTCCATCAGGGAGGTAGCCTTCTGAACACGACTCGGGTGAATGCGCTTGCATACACTAATTGACATGTTTGGCGTAAGTTTGTTTGTTCACAGAAAAAAATGATAACTTCTAATTATTCTTTCCATTCTTCTTGTTATTCTTCTACTACTAATTTTTTAAGTGTTGTGTTCATTGAGATTTATGTATTTTAAAAATTTTATTTTCTTTGCCGCTCTTAATTAATTGTCTATATTCGCTATCATAATGATTGTTCGCCAACCATTTGTAAAAGTTTCTGTTGTTAGCATATATATATATATATATATATATATATATATATATATATATATATATATATATATCTTGTTTCCGTATGTCTTGTCAGTGTAAAGTTTTCTAAAGCTTCTTCTCTCATTATGTGTATTAGGTATTTCAACTTGCTCTTTTTTCATGATAAATATCAATTTCGTTTTCTGTCTGAATAATTATCATTATTTGCATTAATTACATTTGGATCATTTTTTATTTTTTATTTACATTCCGCCTAGTTTTCTTATCTGTGTTGTTCTCACAACATGTCTACTATTGTGCCCGTCAGCCTTTATCAGGTGCGTAACGATTCGTGTAGCCTGTAGGGAATTCCTTTTATTAAATCTACACGAGTAGACTGTTCCCGTTTCTAAGTTCTGATGTTTAGTTCAGATATGAGAACCGATTATAAAGAAAGACAAATGACAGCAAGTCTTCTTGCTTTGGTTTGAAATATATCAGATTATCCAATGTTAGATAAAATCAGAGAAATAGAAATGTGACAGAAAATTGAACAAAGAATAATCGGTTTGCCTATATATTTTCAGATAATGAACAAGTATGTATTCGGATTTACATGGCCAACTGGAATGGTTCAAACAATTGTGATATATTTTCTATAGTATACAAACATCTACTGATAGATATTTGGGAATAATCTTCATATGTACTTTGTATAAAGTCCTTTTCTATCTACTCTATATGAAATCGTCTATCTGGTATTACGGAATGTTTAAAATGTCTATCTTATGGTGAGTAAATTTGGAAAAATTGTTTGTCGAATTTCAAATTATATATCAAGTGCTAGTGATATAATCAATGTATTCCAAACTCAACAAAAAAAGTTATTTTATTGTTTCTTCTCACAAAAGCTCAGACACATATATTTTAACTTCCGACAGCATTATATTTTTACTTTTATATACATGCATCACAGATAAATTCGTTATGTTCGGATAATCGAAAAGAATGGTTATAACATGCTTTTCGAAACAATACCTCACTGACTCAAACAATAAACATGGTAACTTTGGAAGGTAAATGGTATATACGCGGTCGAGTCAAAAAGCAAAATATGCTCTTCTGTAATTACAAATGTATTAATAGTAGAAACATAAAATTACATCATTTAAACACGATACGCCACAACAGAATGGAAAGCAAAAGCATTCATCATCAGAATTGTTTTAAGACTCCGTCGAGAATTACTCAACTTGATTACAGCCTAGTGGTTTAAAACGTTGGTTTGAAATTATGGTCATATATAAATGTGTGTTCAGGTAGTGTGTAAGAAACGAAGTGCAAACAGGACGATCAATAACTTATCAGTAGCATAAATAATAACTAGATGAGATATCTCTGTAATGAGAGCATTCTAGCGCTGAAGATTAATAAACTCATTAGCACAAACCTATTTGTAGACTTCTTGGAATGACATACACGTGGTGAAGGCCGGATAGCACTGCAACATAAATGTTACAATAGTAACAACGATGAAGGGGACAATATTCCGAATTTAAATTTGTCCTTTCTTCGAAAGTTTTGGCGAAATGAATGTTTGCATTTAATTAAACACAATTAAAAAGAAAACATACGCCATACGAAAATTAACATCAAGATCTCAGGCTTCCAGATATAATCCACTATGTTTCAATCAATTAACAAGTGTTATTTCAGTCTAAATTGAGGTCATATTGGCTTATTGGCTTTATTTTCTCTATCTCAGTGTTTCTCTTACATCAGGCTATCATTTCAGATGAGTGCTTGTTTACTGGGTCTCAGTTGGTTAAATTATGCGGCTTACAATTAAAACATTAAAGCTCTATGAGACTAGCATATAAATCTTTGCATTGTAATTGCATGACATGTGTTTATGCTTATGTAAAGTTTTCATTTTTATCTTGCAAAAATCGAAAAATAAAAATTTTAAGTGTGATCAAACATGGTTAGTTGTGATAAAGTAATCACATAGGTGTACGAATTAATAACATTGAGTGCAAACACTTGAACAGGAATCTCTTCTTTGACGTGTACGTCATTACTTTAAACTATTTCGATGTGAGTCTGTTTTTGTAATGTCAGGCTATCATATTATTTTGGTTTTGGTAAATACAATCGATCTCAAGTCTATTATCTTGTCACTATCCTGCTCAGAAAGATGTAATATGTTGTGCACCCACAAAAATTATATTGTAGTAAATATGTCTTATTTGATTACTGAGTTACTTAAAACAAAGAAATAAATTACAGTCTTACATATAAACAGTAGTCCGAAAAAACTGTAATTACTAAGATGAATTTATAACGATGCGTTTACATTTATAATTTAGACATGCTGTTTTTTAGAATAAGGAAATTTTAGTTTTCACCTCCAGGTATGCATTAATTTTTACTGTATATATCAGAAGCATTTATCAAAAATTATTCACTGACTTACATTAAATTTTCGCAAATTTCTTTACATTTAATTAATATTCTCCTTTCGGTTTGTGATTTATTTGTTCTTCAAGTGTTACCCTTATTTGTGCACAAACAAAAATCAGAATATATATATTACTATGACTTTCTCGTCAATAGCTAAAACTAAAAGTGCTGTTGAAGCTGTCATCAACAAACAAATATACTTTATACTAATAAACACAATGTGTTTCTCACTTTCAATCCTATCTAAATACATTTAGCACTCATCGACCTTTAGAAGAATTTGGTGAATGTCGAGCTACATCATCCTCGAATGTGAGAAAAAATATCGAATATATATAAACACCAAATACACAAAAGTCTCACTGGATAATATACAGAAAAATATAAACATTAAAAGCGTTTTTAATATTTGAATTTATTTTAATTTGTATGATTGTAAATTCTCTACTTTTTATGATTTTAACTTTATTTTAATAACCTCAATTTGGCATCACTTATTTGAACTACACCTGAAAACTTCTGGTCATATCCAGAAAACCTTATGAACAATATATTTATGTATTCAACTGAATACCTGTGGCTATGTGAGTATAAAATACATGCAAAGATATATGGTGTACATATGTTTTTACAGGTTGCTTTGTGCTATCTATTGAGACACGGTCCATAAGTTAGTTGTATGTTAGTTGTTAGTTGCAGTAACGTTAATAGATTCGACACTATAATTCCCTATTTCCTGAGCTGTGTTTATGTCAGATAAACTAGCGCGAATACAATGTACTAGATTCAGACTTGTTTTGTTTCACGCGTTTATGTTGAGAGATGCAGTTCCCCATAAAACTTAATGGTATTAAAAGTGTACTAACTGCTTGTAACAAGAATTGATTTAGTACTATCTCTTGCTAAAAGCATTAAAAATCCATTAGACACAAATAAACGAGCTGTTCAAAATATACTCTGCCGAGACATATCATAGTAGGACTTCAACCAGACACAAACTTGGCCGTCGTTATGAAGTTTCTATAACATAAACTATCCAATAAATTAACACTCTCTTTCCTCTTCACAAATGAAAAATATCTAACCGATAAATATTCAAACAAACATATCTATGTTGTACAGTAAATTAGTTGATATGTTAAGTTGTCTGAATTTACAGCAAAAATGTTACAATGAACGCCGTCGTTGTATAATCACAATATTTCGAACTCGCTTATGATTTGATATTAAGATATCTATACCCGCTTATCTGTCCCGGCTGCACACGAGGCACTTTTAATTGAGATAAACCTAAGCACTACTATAAAGACCTAAGTAAATATCTGACGTTAAATTCTACGGCGATTTAAATGGTGTACCATACTATCCACGTAATATGATGGTAATATATATTTCATTATTTCTCAGGTATATATATTTGTTGGTTTCACACAAAAACTTACATAACTGTGTTCAATTTTTAATCGTAAACCGAAACCGCGTTCACTATATATTTATTGTGCTTTCTTAATTACCATCGTTTATTTACTTAATGAATTTTTCTCCGTTCAGGTCATCACTACCCGCCATCTAATACTTTTTGTTCATGGAAATATTCAAGGCAAAATTGTGAAATACATTTGTTTGTTTGCACTGAGAATGATGAGAATACTCTCGTGTATTCTCTTAGAATCTATAGAAACAAAAGAAGCAAGGTTGAATGTGGTTTGATTTTTGAATTTTCCTTTTCTGTAATTAGTTTCCTCTGGAAGCAATACTATAATGTTATTTACACACATCTAAATGAATATACATGTATTCATATCTTTCTGAAGTGTATTAATACTTAAGTTACTCCAATTAACTAAAATTAGTTTTGAACTTTGATCTGCGATCAATAATACCACCATGCCTCAATAGTGATAATCAAATGCTTATTGATTTACAATTATTTAACAACAAGAGAGTTTTCACATAACAATATATACTAAAAACGGTAAAATAATGTATAAAATCAACTTTAGTATGTGATATCTCATAACGAGTACATGATTCATTACCGAGCAAGACATTGTCCCAGACTAACCTAAACTATTTTTAGCATATATTATGCTCTTTCAGTGATTTCTTTGCAAGCGTCAGTCGTGTTTTTTTTTTCTTTTTTTTTTTTTTACTTTCATGCTAATAGACTAAGGTACTGGCCAAACCTCATTCTGTGATTTAATTATCTTCTACTTTCTTACACCGGGAAGACATCCCAATTCTCAATAGAACACCAAAGACAGATGATGATAACCATTCTGATTTCTTTTTTTATAGCAATCTGTAAATATAGGTGTCATAAAATAGAACAGGGATATTATTCAACATGAAAGTCGCAAACCATGAAAAGACGCAAGGGCTTGGTTAAAGAATTTGACAACGCAAGCCAATAAACTGAACAAGCAGATTTATGAAGAGCTTGGTGTAACATATACATTGCCACGGGCAAAAAAACAAAATAATTAAAAGTAAAACATCGAAAATAAAACTGACAGACAAGAGTGGCCGGAACTTTTGCACAAACTTTTGTAAACTAAAATAAATAATTGGAAAAGAAATGAGAAATGAAAAACCCAAAGCCCCAATATATACATGTAAATCTATGAAATAAAAATTGATATAAATGCTGAGGATTTAGCATTAAGAATATATATATATATATATATATATATATATATATATATATATATATCTTTTGGCGATATCATTATTGTTTAATATGTAAATATTTATATTATCATTACATAATTTACTCCCCCCGTAGTCAATTTAAAGTTTACGCAGTGTGTTTTGTTGTTACGAACATTCAATCAGGTTAGCGGATGACGTGAGCTAGGTTCTACTGCAAAGGAAATTGTCTCAGCGTTTGTTTGCGGAGAGGTTATCAGGGCTTGATCTCACTTGATTGGATCGGCTTGAAGATGGGTTGTATGATGCTGAAAGGCTTGAAACACTCTGATGAACCAACTCAATTTACATTCAATTACAGTGCTTATTCAAGAGTGTATATTCAAATAATCTATCTACTGCACAAGTGACGTCTGGGAATAGACCAAAGGACGAACAAGAAATAGATTGGTTGACAAATCGGAAAGCCAAATGACTGTGAGGAAAGAGAACAAATGTGTAAAACTGGGTTAGCAACCCAATTTACGCATACCAGATAATCCCAAAGAAACGTATATGAATAAATATTAACAAGGAATCCCGTGAGGGGTTACATGATATTCCCAATACGACTGACGAAGCGGAAGTGAACAAACATATGGATTTGTGGACAGAGTCGTTGACATGCCTTTTAAAAATGATGTGCAACAATATATCGCAGGCTAAAGATCTATCAAGCTAAAATAAACTGCCAGGTGCAATAAAATCAACAGCAGCGCACAGATATTTGCCTATGTGAGACACAGAATATGCGGGACCATTAATCCCACCACATAGCCCAGTGTCTTCAAACAGTATCAATAGTAACCTAATACTTCATTTCGAAAGAAAATTAGATAACCCCACCAGTGGCAAACACGCTTGGCATGAATTCGATGTGGACATCGGTGAGATCCTTAAAATTTCATCGAGAGATTTGGTAGAGGAACGTTTAATAAAAATGCCCCAAATCATTACACTTTATGCAGCAGGACAATAAACAGATGATTATTGAAAAAAATGTTATTAGGAAAGAAAATAGGAGGAAAATATAAATTAGACAATTTAGGTCGGATTTAAATCGCATCGGAAAAAATACAAAATCGCGAAATCTGAAGAAAGACAAATCCTAAAGGAGATCAAAGATCAACTCCGAAAATAGGTCTTTCGGTAGAGCAGAGTGTCATGGACGAAAGACTTTCAGCTTATTTGCAAGACTTTCAAATTCATGTATTTCTCACCGAAAATAAACTGAATTACGTAATATTACTTTTTCCATTTCTAACTCATGTAATGTTCTATTTATCCTCCAATGGAATTCAAAACAGGAGATTTAGCCCAAAGTTTTCACTTGTAAGAAAGAATTTTTAAAAAATTAAAAATAACTAAAAATATTTTGATCTTTGGTGTTAATACTAACATAAATATTTTGATAGAAAAATTCGTTTTTATTAAGTTTGAGATTTTTTTTTCTTTTTACAATGTTGTTTGTTTAGCGATTCAGTGGATGTACTTAAAAGAGAGATGTAAAAAAATAACATCGAAAAAGCGCAAGTTTATTTAACTGACTTTGTTTTGTTTATAATTTTTTTTATATTTTAAAAGTTATGCTTTTGCTTTTAAAAAAAGTAATAAAATTATATTTTTTTATTACGCTGATCGCTGGTAGAAGACTTTTGCCTGATACTACTAAATGATGACAGATGATTTTTGGGATTGACATATAATTGCTTCTTTCTGACTTTCCGATTCACAAAAACGTTGCGAAATGTTTTTTTTTCTATAATTAGTAAACAAGTTTTTCACACTGCCGTAAATCACTGACTCCCTTTGAATTTATATATCAAGTTGGAAAAATTCTTTCTAAATAACGTCTTCCTCCATATTATGCGCATTGAGTCTCTTTCTCTCACTAAAAACATGACTGTTTTTAGCTACCTGGTTATTATATTTTGTATATTTTTCTTTCAAACTGTTCTCTGTATGTGTCTATTTAGAGCAAAATTAAAAAGAAAACGCAAAGGGAAAACTGCTGATAAACAAATTTCTCACAATCAGAGACTGATTAGTTTCATAACTTTTTGAAGCTTATAAAAGAAAAAAGAGGCACAAGACAAAAACATCGGAGGATGTTGGTCTCTCATCCCCCAACCAGTATAATCCCAACTGTCTTTTGTAGGTGGTTGATTACATTTTATTGATTTTATTGTGCTAACAATATTTAGCGCGGGTGAAAGAGAGATTGATAAATAATGTGTCAATGAAAATTAAAACCTTGACACCAAACCAAATAGAAAAAACCCTGAGAAGTGGGGACATTATACTGGTGCCTTAAAAATGATCGAATAGGCATGACTTTTCTTAGTAAAGTAAAACACTTTTCCACATAAATCCTATCAACTCTCTCTCTCTCTCTCTCTCTCTCTCTCTTTCGATATTGTCTATGTTATGGCACACACACAAACAGAGTGAGAGAGAGCAGATGTGTATTTGAGTGCGTCAGTGAGTGAATGAGTAGATGCGATGTGTAAATTATAGCCATATTATATTAGTTCGTGCATGCACATTGTTGTTGACAGCACATTATAGTAGGGTCTGTTAGATAACTTCTATGAGAAAAACAGCAATTCTCTCAGCTATACATTTGAAAGCATCATGCTGTATCTTCCACGGCGGAAGCACCAGTAGCAATATTTCAGATTGCTTGGATGTCAAACTGAGTACACTGCTGAGAATTCAGAAAGAAAGAGATGAAGATAAAGCAGCTCGTATTACACACTCTGTTTAATTAGATAACAAATATAGCACTCAAAATTGATGGCGTGAGCCTCAGAATGAAAAAGATGGCTTACAACAAGTTGTTGAGAAGGTAGTGCTTACCTGGTATAATTGGTGTTTTTCTTTACAAAACTATGTCCGTCCATATGACAGTGCACTCTAAAAAACAAGCACAACATGTCTTGGATATCAGAAACTTTCAGCGACTACCGGACCCTTTACATCTGGTCACCAAGCAAAAATGATTACAAGACTCGTGATTAATATGTAAGGGGAATAGATTAGCGAAAGTGCAACAAAACTCACTGTAAAAACAAAATAGAAATGAAGGCACGGTTTATGGCTGCCTTCACCAGCTTGAAAAGTGACAATATAATAGAGATGCAGGAGAATCCGAAGTCGTGTGAATGCCGTGGTTAATTTTTATGGCCATGTTGAATAAATCTTCTCTTTAAAATTTCAACAGATTTTTTAAATATACCGACTAAAATCAGATGATATTTTCATGTTTTCGTAGTCACACACTATATTCTCCATTAGTAAACGAGTTATTACCTACTTTTATATCATGTATCTTCAACCGATTTGAAATAACTAATCTTTACGGCTTTTTAAACGCTCATGTAAAACAAGATTCCCAATTGAAACTTGTCTACCATGAAAGCTTGCAAGAGTCGATTGGTAAGACACGTCTGATCAAAAGACGGCATCCCGATGGTGTTGGAAGTATTAAGGTTCATTTTTTGGGAGGAGATATATTTTCTAATAGATTTCTCAAAAGATTAAGGCCAGTGGGAATTATAATACATACTTCATATATATATATATATATATATATATATATATTGCCATCAAGAGGAAGTTAGAAAAAAAATGAAGTAAGTATTGGTTTTGGTTGTATTTGTAAAACAGTACCAATGCTTGTTCAATTTTTGCAATAAACGAGAATGATATAAGTACTATTGGAAGAAATGGTGCGGGTGTGACGGGAGTCTCTAATGTGAAACGATAACGTTGTAACGCACACAAAGTGTGTGCATTGACCCAACATCTTCTGAGTGGTTGGAACCTGGTAGAAAATGTGAAATCTTCATGGCATACGATAAGTGTGAACTTCTAAAAAGACCCATTTCATTCTTGGAATACTACTAATAGTTTCGGAGTAATGAACGATCGCAGAAAGCAAATTTTATCATTAAATTTTGCCGCAACCTATGTGTAAATAATTCTTTCTTCGCATATGAAGTTATTTGACCTTGATCTGCCAATGATTCGGTTGAGTTTGTTAGAAGGGTGTTAGAGAAATAAGTAAATGTGCAAAAAGACCAGCCGAAATTATATTACCGTTGATTTTTGACAAACCATGTACATTGATTCGAAAAATATTTTCATAAAAATTTCGGACCTTGATCAACAAGTTACTCGATCCCATAAGGTGTCTCGGAGGAGAAGAGTTCATAACTTGTAAGCATTACGGTGATTTCTTACTAAAAGACGCTTCGACCAATTATTGCATAAATCAAAGATTCACGTCACGGTATAAAATTAATCCATTTTTTTAAAAAAGCATCAATGGTCTCGGAGTAAAGAACGTTATAATGAAGACACACAAACACACAAAACACATACACAGACGCAGACACACACTCACACACACACACAAACACACACACACACATATATATATATATATATAGATATAAAGAGAGAGAGATAGTGTGTGTGTTTAAAGATTTTGTTTTATTTAAACCTCATGGTATGTTCATGAGAATTTCAAATTTTCTGAGAACAACATTATGAAGTTTTCAATCGTCAGTGCTATTGGTGAAAGGGGATTATTAAAACCTTGTATTCATGAAATATCAAAGTCAGCATAATCCTTGTCTGTTAAAAGTAACAACATTTTTTTATTTATCATCGCTCTATCTACATCCCGTTATCGATTAATTTACGATTAAAACAATTTTGCAAAAATAAATTTTATTAAATAAAAAAAAATTAACCACAGTCCTAAAAACCAACATCATGAATGAACACACACTGTGTCTATCATTATATATATATATATATAGAGATAGATAGATAGATAGATAGATAGAGAGAGAGAGAGAGAGAGAGAGAGAGAGAGAATATGATGTTGCACACATTGTCATTTTTTTTATTCTAGTCGTAAGGAAACCGTGTATATTGTAGTATGAACAGAGCTATTATATATATATATATATATATATATATATATATGTGTGTGTGTGTGTGTGTGTGTGTGTGTGTGTGTGTGTGTGTGTGTGTTAGACATGTCAGATCAAATAAATGGCAATTATTGGGTCTGCTTATTTTCAATAAATATCGGTTCATTCAAACGGATATTCTTTCGAGTATTAAAACTAAAATACCTAAGAAAAGTGTTATAAAATTAAAAGCGCAATTCTTATATCTTTCAGTTATAACATGTGTTTATATGTGTGTAAAATTTACCTGCGATTATAAATGTATTTTATTAAAAATAAGCAGACAACATTTGCAATTGATTTAATTTGACATGTCTAAAAAAAATTTAACGAAATACACAAAAATATATGTTAACATATATTAATATATTTTACGTGAATGGCACAAATGGAAATTTCATGCACTATGCAATAATCAGATGCATCTTTCAAACTGATATTTTTTTAAGTTTTGAATTCTTTATTTCACTCAATATTCATCGGAATTAAATCTGTTAAATTTAGGTTCTTGCTTATTTTAACAACAAAATTAAAAATGTAAATATTTTAAGATTACATGTAGATAAAAAATTATCATTAAAATTTTAAATGAAAAGTTAAAAATATATACAAAAATATTCAAATGTAGGGCAAAGAATTCAAAAAATCGTAATTCATAAAAGTCAAATGATTAAAATTTCGAAGATTAAAAAATTACAATTATATTGAATTTAAAATTAGAAATTTAAATTTAAAATTAAAATAAAAAATATTACTTCCGGGAGAAGAAATAAAAGGAACGTAAATATGATAGCAATATTTGCTGCAGAAAGAAAGAAAGGAAGAAAGAAAGAAAGAAAGAAAGAAGAAAGAAACCAAGAAAGAAAGCAAGAAAATAAGTAAAGTAAGAGAGTGAGGAAGAAAGAGAGAAAGAATGGGCAAAAGTTAAAAGGAATCAATATCAATTTGGGTCCAAGCAACTAAGTAAGTAATTTTCTTTGGCAACATGTGATTGATTGATCGCGTTTTTAAGTTGGTAGGATTATTAATATAAATTAAAATGACAATTTCTTTTAGAAGAAATAAAATACATATAACACAGTTTCTGATGTAACATTTGGATTTAGCGAAGATATTCTAGGAAATACATGTGTTCTTATTAAAATCTCTTTAATTAATATTATTATATGGATAATGGAGTCTTTTTTCAGCTAATTCCTCTTGTTTGGTGCGTGGTGGTCCAGTGGATATCGGCTCGGAACAAGAAATTGGAGAGCCGAGTTCGAATTCCAGTTGAATTCATTGCATTCACTTACTCTCAAATACTCTTCCTTCCAGTTATGGGATAAATAACAGGACCGATTGGGTTCTATAGCCTTGGCTGGCAACCAGTCTACCGCAGAAAGCAATGGCAACCTACTGTAGGATAATCTTCTGCCCAGTCAGTCATGTCTCTTTTAACAAATGAAATAGGAGGTGGTGTTTGATTGAGAAGTTTGTTAAACAAAACAGAAATAACGGGAGGAAAAAAGGACAAAAAAGAAAAAAAAATGTTCTATTTTATGGAGACGCTAAATACGAGTCAACAAAACTAGCTTTATAAATGGGTTATAGTATCAGAAAAAAGATCTTTAGAAAAAAAAATTGGTAGTTGCCGAAGAGATGTGAAATCTCTCATAGGGATTTCATGTTGAAATGATCATTCACCAGTTTTGAACATTGAATTTCATTTTATCTTATATATATATATATATATATATATATATATATATATATATATATATTGTAATTTTTTTTTACAATGGGTTATAAAAGCATAGTATCACGACACAAATATTTTCGCGTTTCGGAGCAACGATTGCCCCTCTTCTGATGATGAGTTTAAATGAAAAATAAATAGTCAAAACGATTTATTTTTAGTAATATATGTAAGTGAAAGGGTGGGATTGTAGTACGATTTAGCCGTATTTGTAGACATAGTTAGGTTGGGTTAAGAGAGGGGTGCGGCGTAGCTTAGTTTTGAACAGCTCACTTTTTAGTTTTGTCTGGGTAATTTTTATCTTGGGATGTAAGTTCTTTTAAGGAAGGGTAGTTACTTTTTACTTTACTACCTTCTATGAGTGGATGGAATGAAGTTGCTATTAATGTTGTGTGAGTTTATTTTCTTTTATTTATACGTTGTTTGTTTGTTTTTTATTTTGAGGTTTAAATATAGGTGTTTATTAGCGTTTTGCAGGGCGTTATCTTATGTGAATGAGATATTTTTCGTTAATTAAATTTTAATGAAAAATACTTTCGATGTGAACATACCACTGCTAATTCATCTCTACGGTTCAATAATAAGCCGTTGTTGAGGTATTTTAGAATGTGTAGTCTTTCACTTAAGCATAAAGGGCAGATGTCGTTAAGCTAGTTGGAGGTCCTAGTTTTTTCCAGGGTTTTACATTTTCTTTTGGTTTATGTTTTGTGTCTTTTAATTTCAAAAAATATGGAGAAAGGGATGTTTCGGTACGATAAAAGTTGTTTTTGAATGAAGTTAAGTGCACGTACCAGCGCTGATTAAAGGTGCTCTTATTAGATCCGATATACACTTTATTTATAGTGGGGATTTCTATTTATGTTATATTGCATTGATAGACAATTTAATTTACACCTATTTTGTAGTGGGCTTCTACAATTGATTAAGTTTTTATTGTTGTCCTCGTTATTATTTTGGTATTTAATTATATTTAGATCCACGTATTGATTTAAGATATATTTATTATTATTAGTTATGATTTTTTCGAATTTGTTTCTGCAACTATAAATCAGTTTCAGTGTATTTTTCTTTAAAATTTTATTTAGAGGGTTTTTGTTGGGAAGTGTTTTTTAATTAAATTGAGGCACTTCTGTCCTAACTTGGTGTTTACCATTTGGTTGAAAGAAGGTGTGTACCAAATTGTTTTTATTTCTATTTTTCCTGTTATGGTTATGGTTTCTTATATACTTGATGTTTTGATTTATGTAGCCACCCTTTTTAGGGACTTATTGTAAATAATTTTATGTTTGTTAAATAATTCTTCACTGGAAGAGTTTTTACTGATTCTATATTCTCTGGAGGAGGGTTTATGTTTAATTATACTTGGAGGGTGATTTAACTTTGAGTGCATGTATAATGGATATTCATTTGGTTTTATGCATAGTTGCTAATTTTTATTTACTAAGTCGACTGTTACATCTAGGAAGTTTACTACTTTTAAATTAATGTTGACTATTACTTTTAGGTTTAAACTTTTGAATTCTCTGTGGAGTTTTCTTAGTTTGTCTGTTTTAAAATGTGTAGAATATTGTACTAACACATATATATATGTGTGTGTGTGTGTGTGCGTGTGTGTGTATATATGTGTGTATGTGTATGTGTGTTTGTTTAACACGATTGTATTTATTATTGTTTGCATTAAAAAATATCGTGCGGGTGATATGCAAAAATATTTCTGAATTCATTTTAGAAATAACTTAACAATGTCTAAAATAATTTATAATGTTTCTTTGAAATTTAGAGATGAATAGTGAGTTAAACCAAATAATGTTACGTTTACGTAATTTCGCTTAATTTTGTCTACCTTCTTTTTAAAATTGTATTCTAAACTAGTTCTGATTTTACATTTTTTCTAAATCATTAATGTATCTGAATGTAGTAAGCTAATTTGAAAATATTCAACTCCCATGAACATTAATTCAGATATATAAAACTTTCTGTTTGAAAAATGTGCCCGATGATATCTAATGAAAGTGTAAGTTCAGTCATCGTCAGAGAAAAAAACATATATATATATATATATATATATATATATATATATATATATATATATATAATTAGATATTAGAATTCAGCATTCTAATTCATGCCAAACGCAGGCGTCTAGACATGTGCATACTATTCTTTTTCTATTTTATAGAGTTATCAGTGATGAATTGTGTGCGGATTTTGCATTTTGGTTAGTCTATTGTATTAATATTGCTGTTATTTGATGAGCTTGTTTAACGATTCTTTTTATTATTTACTTTTTGTTTATATACTTATTAATTTTCTGGGACTAATATATTTTGTTTTTGTTTAATTTTTTATTTAATTTATTATTGTTTGTCTTCAGATTTACGTAACATAACGAAATTTTTCTTCGCATTTTGTGTTTTGATCGTTTATTTAGTAGTTTGTTTTCGACTGTGAAAGTAATTATAGCTCAACCCTATGCAGCATTTACAACTTTTACATAGATTATTGTAGATTGACATTGTTTTTCTATTTCACATGAGATTTTGTTGAGATTTTTGTAAACTTCTAGACATGTTTAGTTAGCATTGTACTGTTCACGTATTTACAATTTGTAAATGATATATCGTATGCCTAGTTTATTTGTTTCCACGTTCTTTTACTTATTATATGCGTATTTTTTCTTCGTTATCTGCTGTTTTAGAGTGGCTTCGTATATTGAATTTTTATGCAAAGCAATTGTAGTTTATGGGACATTCGTTTTTCATTCTGCAGCCTTGTATATTTCTAAATTGTTTTGGTAGTTATCTGATTGTTTTCCCCTTGTACTTTTTTATTTCGTGTCATGTATTTGTGTTAAATATATTGTGAAGAGTGTTTGATGCGAGGAGCTTTGTGTGTATGAGGTTAATTTATTTTATTCATACATTTGTTTTGAAGTTTTCGTTTTGATAGGTTTTTGAAATATATGATTAGTCTCTTTCGGTTGGCTTTTCTGTGCTGTGTTGTATACATGTGATATTCACTATATCTTAGTGTTGTTTCGTAGTCTTACTTAGAAATACAATTCTTCACTAAATTGTCGGGGAAAACACATGGCTAAACATTTGCGTGTAGCGTCGAACAATATGTTTTGAGCTTCCAGTTACTGAGCTTTTGTATTAAACCGTTGTGTTACACATTAACGATGAACTTCTTGATATCTAATCCTGTAGTCCTTTAGTTGTGATTGTCTCGAAAAAGGCATCATTGATTTAGTTTTTAATGGTAGTTATAATGCCAGCAGTAGGAAACCATATTACTTGTTGCAAAAAGGTTTGCTCCTATCGAGTAGCTCGATCTGTTTCTTTTGATTAAGACCTAAAACATTTTACTGTTTTAATTAAGATACTAATGGGACTATTCTGTGAGATGGTGGATCATTAGCAAGTGTTCTTGAAGACCTGTCATACGACTATCACCATTCTCAGGTCCGGCAAATGTTTCCCTTTCAAGCAAATGTTAAAAAAGACTTTAAGTGAATCGTGCATAATTATGCATCTATATTTCTGTAAATGAACTCACTGACTGAAATGACTATAAAAATGAAACTGAGCAGTAATACGTGGAAAGTAAGGAAAAGGATCGTCTTTGTCATCTGATGTTGAGTTTGAGATAAGAATTGAAGTAAAGATGTTCTCCTCGTCTATTGTAGGGCCGATGACCTCAGTGCAATTTATAATATTACACACAGCCGCTTTGCATATGTATCTATATTGCTGGGGATCTTCCAAATTTTCCGATATGTAATTTGATTCTTTCCAATATAGACCTAGATGTTTGTGCTAAGATACACTTCAATTTTCAGAACTCTCTCACAGTAATTGTTGGAAGTTCTGAAATAAGTAAAGGCCATATTACACCGCTTCTTGCAATCAATTTTGAAGTAGAGTTTCCGGTGAAAAATGGCTGCATTCAAAGGTGAACATGTGCTGACATTTTGGTATATTGCTGTTTTATATTTTGGGGGTTGTTTGTATAATACACTACGTTTCATAAATTATCCATTGCGGGATTACAGCAGCAATATTGGAGACAGCATATTTGAAGGATTTTGAGAAAGAAGCTTTTGTAAAATATTTCGACAGATTTGCCGCTCTGTCTTAGCAAAGCAAATAAATGTTATATAAATGGGTACCTCACAGGATTTCATTGGTTTGGAGTTAATCTGGACATTGACAATGAAAGGGTTTGATGTGACAATTGTAGGCAGATTCTTGCTGACCATTTATAAGGGTAGAATGTTAAAAAACTTCTTCAGAGTTCTGGATTAGTTGATAGGCCGTGGTAACGACTCAGCAATAACTAACATCTTTACAGTTTTTTGTTAAAGTCGTCTAACCACTCTTTCTGCTAAACGTTGATGTATATGTGAAAGCTTGGCTAAGAAAATTTGGTGACGCTATTGTAAATTTTTTCTGATATTTGATCGAAGATAACCGACACTTCATCTTAAAGGCGATAGAGATTCAAAGATGTCACACACACACACACACACACACACACACACACACACACACACACACATATATATATATATATATATATATATATATATATATATATATATACTGTTTAATAAAATTTAAGGAATAAAAATAGAAAGCCTATAATATGATCACAGTTTTTGTAATAAAATTTGTATTCATGTTATATCAAATTCTAGAATAAAATTAAGCAGGAAGAGGATGATGGGGTTATTCTTTCGAGAAATGGTTATGTTGGTAAGGGCTCTCTATTTGAAAATTTTACACCTTAAGTAAAACGAAACATCCGTTTAATTCCTCTATGTGAATTTTTTTCAAAATATATTTTTCCATCAATCTACGGCTTTCTTGTCAACATGCTAAATGAAAACTCTAAAATCACGCATCCGATGTTATCATTGAGATCCAAATATTTGTTGAAGAGAGCAGCTTTATAGATATCGTTGTTGTTTACTCTGGTGGGTATTTTAAGTTTATTGAATGGCACACAATAATTTTTAGTGTTTTCAACAGCATTGATGTTTTTACATATGTGTCAAAAAACTGAATATATAAGTTACGAAATGTTCAAATCAGATTGTAGCGCGGTGGGATTGCTATCAATATTGAATTTGTACATAATATTCTTTTGGTGGTGTGGTGAATCATGCATGCCAGATGATGTTAAGATCCTGTAGAAATTTAGTCTGGTGTCGGTAGAAGCACAACGGGAATTGGATTCCTACTGAATATGGTTCTATGTATTTAGTTTGGGTTTTATATATTGGTTATCTTTTTAGTAAGATTTGGGTAAGCTTTTGAATCTGATTAATATTAAAAAACAGCTTGGAAATTTAGGATTTTTTTATTTCATTGTTTCGAAGAATATATCTATTTTGTTTTGGAAGACTTAGTGGATGATTTTGTTTTAGATTTAATTTGATGACACCTAATACGAAAGTAAATTAATAATTCCTTCATGTTTTTTTGTAAACATCATTTGTAGAAAATATTGATTTCATGAGTAAACATTGTTTGTAGGTTATTGATGCTTTTATATTTGGCAGGGGCAGTTTCTTTACCTATGAACATCTGTTGGTTTGCTGCATCGTTTAGTGGAATTATGGTTATCATTTTGACGGTTCAATACATTCAGAGACCAAACAGTAGTCGTAGAAGTATCCTTTGTGCATCTGATGGTGTTGTGTAAATTGATGAATTGATTTTTAATGTCTTGAAAACTCAGCTCTTCATGTGTCTATAAAAATAAAATATATTCTATGTATCTGGGTTTAAATGGAGTACTAGTTGATATATACTCAAAATGTCTTTCCAGCGCATCAATAAATATTTTTTCATAAGTGGGAGACATTTTTCTCACAACGATATGACTCCGATATATAAAATTTTGTCCACTGCATTCGAAGCTATAGGGAATCAGAGAGGAGGAAATCGACCAAATAAACGACAGCTTGAAAAGGTTAGACGAATAGTGTAAATAAGTTAAGATCTCCTTTATGTTATTAAAGATATAGACGAAGCATTGTATCAGCAAGTATCTGCACAAGTGTCTTAAGGTCACACCATGTTTCTCTACCGCATGAAATTATACAACTTTTGCTTTTCTTAGTCCAAACATGTTAATTGCTGTGCATCCGATGTATATATCATAGAATACCTTATAGCAATGGATCTATTAGCAAATAATTTATTCTGCAATCAACCTACCAAATGTGACCAACCTCAAGATGTTGTGGTACACTGATACCGATTCATGCATATTATGTCTAAGCGATAGGACCACTTCACATCAAGTGCACTTTGCATGATCACAAATACTGCAGATGTACACTTGGTGTCCGAAAAAGGTGCTGAAAGTGATCATGGACTTAGCAAGTATACAGAGGGAAGGAGCCAGTTAACAAGATTTTAAGGACCAGTGTACCAAGATCCGTTTTGTCAAAAAAGTGCATGCCCTGTACGGAAGACACAGAAAACTTTTAAAATGAAGCTGCTGAGTAGAGCTCAGAATTGAAGCGTACCTTAGCATATTGCAACACCTCTGCAATTTTCGGCGCACATCATTGAAACAGACAGTGGCCCAAACATTGTAGCGCAAACTTAACCAAAGATGTGTGCCCATCTAGTACAAATATCAGTTCCAAAAGAATAGAACAGGGGGGAGTCGAACGAGCTAAAGAAAAACACAAAAAATCTTATGAATCCTACTACGTGAAAAAACGGTGAACATGCTATGTAATATTAATAGAGGGTAGGTGCTGTGGATTCATTGAACAGTCAATCGCTTTATTCATTTTGAAAGTTGATATCAATAGTTGATGCCTAAAAAAATCACTTCGTCTCCAGACCACGGCTTAACAGACGTAACGTTGATTCTAGGTCAAACTACAAAAACATAAAGGTAGTTAATTAAAACCATGATCGCAATACAATGATACATCAGATGTGAAACACATATGTTAAACCTTCATTCTAAGTCCATGATTTCAGTCTGTAAGATCGCATCGTACAATGTTTAAGGATAAAACACAAACGCTTATAACACAATGTTAAAGATTTGACTTGTATTCGCATTAAAATCGCAGACACTGATTAGAGTAAAATAAAAATGAATCCAGTCCAGTTGCAACTAACCAAAATTATGTGACCTCTTGTTGGCGACGATTGAGTAATTTCCCACTTCGTATGCAAACACACACATACACACACAAATATACATATATATAATGAATTGAACTCTTTTCGTAATAGTATTTTTGTAGCTACACGTGTTTCCGGTTTAAATTTTAAAATCTTCATGTGAACAAATTTGTGACTTAACATGTCGAGGTCCGTTTAATTTTCTAATAGCTAATGTATCGCGTATAAATAGATAAGTCATTTGGTAAGTACGTCATATAATTCACATGCGTGCGTGCGTGTTCTTGTTTTTTCACATTTACACCTTTTTTCTGTCGCCTTTGTTGACCGTACTTTTTTTTCTTACTGACTTGCGAAATTTGATTTCTATTTCATAATTACAAATTGTTTTCTGCGATTTTGATTCAACTTCTCCTTTTCTATCTCGTCCTGCTGATTTTATTTCTTCTTTTAACTCTTCACCTACTCGCCCTCCACAACAGAAAAATAGGTACAAGGCTTGACTACTATTTTGTGGATACATTCAGCCAAAACATGGATATAGCTTCTTCAGTACAAATCAAAATTTACATTTCGCTAAAACGGATGAACTTCTATATCATTAAAATTCTCAGTACACTTTCTCTTAGAACATTTCACAGTTAATAATTTCATACCTACATTATATATTATTTCATACTTCTCATCTGGTGTAAACTGTGGCAGTTTTGTTATGCTTTTCAAATGGCAAATTTAATAAACATTGCTAGAGCTCTTGATTTTATAACTCATTTTACACTCTTAGTATTTTATTAAACCTAGGTTTGTCTATCCCATACTTATGTAAAGCGGTGAGTCGTTTGAAAACAGCGTGTACTGTATACAACTTCTTAAGATCCGAAATATATTTTTTTACTTTAATTGAACCTAAAATTGTTGATGAACTGTTGCATTTAAATCAAATCAATCAATTCCGTTTTCAGTTAAAGAATGAATTACATACATATTTATAATTGCTACTGGAATATTTTCTGTTAATTATTAAGATCGAATATTTATTGACGATATAAGAGAATTTATACTGATATTTTATTTTAGCGGAATGTGCAAATGAGTTTATCCAGGTATTAATTCAAGAGTTACGATTAATCTGAAAATTGAAACATATCTGCATATTTAAAATATATCTATAGAGTTAAATAACTATGAGTGTTTTAAACAAATATTTATTTTAAACTAAATGTTTCTGTGATTCAACTTATGTCCTGCTTCTGTATATATGTATTTAACCACTATTTTTATGTATGTGGGAATTCAATAAATTCAACCCGGATATTTTGTATTTTCTTTTTCCTTTTTTATTTACTATTTTGGAATAACATTCTTCACCTTTTAATCGACATTGTAGATAAATTGCCAGTGTTAATGTATTTCTTCTATTCTAGTTCCAGTGATTTCCACTGCCTCTGTTATCATAAAAAAATGGATACAATCTCAAAGGTATAAAAACCTAGTCAAAACAAACAAAAAGTGACATAAACAATTAAACTTGTCATAAATGATGTATATTAATATTCTTTTTCTTAGATTGTTTACGAATTCTCTTAATTTATTTATTTACTTATCAAAACTGAGAACAGTTAGAGCACAAGTCGATCATCATCTTACATTACAATCAACAACATCCCAAATATTAATGTTAGTCAAATAACTTTAGATAATGATTACCCAATATACAGAATTCTACCTGAAAAAATTGTAGAAAACAAATAAGTATTGATGACACACACAAAAGAAACAAAGCAAAAGGGTTTTCCATCAAAGAATTCTTCTTCTTCTATGTGCTTTGTTATTTCAGGACGTATGCGACCATGGCTGTGCGCGTCTTTCTATCTTTACTGACTTTAAACAAGCTTTCTCCTGTTACATAGCGTAACACGCATTCTGTCATCCACCTGCTCAGGCCTTTCAAAAATTTATTCACTGCTTTCCCCTGTCTCTTTTTCCCTCTACCTTGAATGTTAGTCTCCTGTTCTCCAAGCCCTTCTTCCTCAGTGCATGTTCTAGGATGTTTAGCTGTCTTTCCTGATGCTCAGTAATAATTTCCTTTACATTTCCATCCTTTCCAAAACCTAATCATTGATCACATGCTCGGTCCATAATATCCACAGTATCCTTCTGTAGAACCACATTTCAGTTGTTTCAAGTCTTTGCTTCATCACTGAAGATATAGATCCTGCATTCAATATCATATTGAAGAAGGGCCATCACATCCAGTACTCTTTTCTTATGTTCTAATGAAATTTTCCCTAGTACACTATTCAGCATCTGGACCGGATCTTTACCATACCAATTCGTCTTCAGATCTCTGGGTCGCACTTTCTCTCCTCTGTTAGATCATTTCCCACATATTTAAATTTTTGTACCGGCTCGAGTTTACTATCCCCCAACTCTATTTAGCATTTTGGGCTGCTTTTTTTGCTGATGAACAAACATTTTGTTTGCAGTTTATTTGTAGGCTTTTCTTTTTGTCTCTTTTCAGCTAGCTTCTGTAGGAGATCTTGTAGTTTCCATTCCGTTTCTGCTATCAGTAGTGTAAATACTGCGGACATTATACTGCTCATATCGATGACGAATCTTAACATAACATCTAGGGACCTCACAATATTCTCGCTGCACAACTTGATTAGATCTGATGAAAAGAAAAATGGACACACACACACACACACACATATATATATATATATATATCAAACGAATGTATAGGAAATAAAATAAAAATAAATCTTATATGAATTGTAGTTATATATATATATATATATATATATATATATATATATATACAAGCATTTGCACATACAAATGTACATATATAAATATATAGATATACACACACTCACAAATAAATATCGGCGCACACACACGCACACACACACATATAACATAGCATTCTTGGTATACAATCCAGGTAAATTTCGATAAAGACGAACTCAAGAGAACTCCATTTTAAACTTTTCCTTTAATTTAACAGAGTAATATATTTTATAAAACATTATAAATAATTACTGTGGGTAATACATATTTCACCGCGTCCTGCTGTTTTTATCGCGGCTCGTCAAACACAAATTGTGCAAGAGCTGGTCCTCAAAATTTCCCCCATCCCAACTTTTTTTTAATTTCATTTTCTATAGACGCTCACATGTCTATATTAGAATAGACACACGTAACGGTTATTTACGAAAATTTCTCGCTCATTCGAAAAAAACCACAAAGAAGGAGGAAAGGAAGGATAAAGAAAAGATAGAAGATTGATTAATGTAAAGAAGAGACAAAGTGAAAAAAGAAAAAGAGAAAAAGGGGAAAGAGAAATAACTGAATGGAAAGCAAAAAGAGAAAAAGAAAGGACAAAGAGATAAAATAAATGAAAATACAGTATCACGAGAAATAAATGTTGACTAAATTTATCGTAATAGCAGCGTCTCAAGCCACCTAACTCTTCTCATAGAAAACATAAAAAAAAATAACAACGAACTTTGATTTCAAATATACTGGCATATATTTACGGTACAAAAACATTTACATCATAATTTTAATACAATTCGATAAAATAACTACTCATATTATTATTTTAAAAAATTATGCTAATTTTCAAAAAAATTGTTAAAATAATTCAAAATACTAAAATTAAAAAATATAAATATAGATAGAATGAAAATACACAACAGAAGGGTCAAATACACAATAAGAAGAAAGAAAAAGGAAGAAATCACGATAGAGCGGATTTTAAAATAATTAAAAAACGCTTCATCGAATCCGACGTATTCATATTCACTCATATTCATTCTTTGAAACGTGACAGGGAAGTTACACTTAAATTAAAATATACCAACTACAGGGAATATCTAGGGTGAAAAAAATCATAAAACATACATCCTAACTTAAATTACATTATAACCACTAGTAGTAATTTATTCCAATTATAGTTAAAAGAAAACTCCCAATAAGAAAATATAATGTATTGAAACACAATCTTAAAAAATATCTAAAACACTTGCAATACTAATAATAGATAATAATATAATAATAAAAATAGTAATAATAATAATAACTAATAAAACAATAAAAAGATAATAATTATATATACACATACATATATACACATACACACACACACACACATATATATATATATATATATATATATATATTTATGTACATATATATTTATATATTCTTGTATATATCAAACAAATTGTCCCTAAGACGTAATAATAATAATAATAATAATAATAATAATAATAATAACAACCAATAATTGCGGCCAAAAATATGAAAATGAAAGCCAAAGATAAAGCTCTTGAACAGATGAAACAGCGCTGGCAAGACAAACCTCTGCATGGCCAATATCCAGAACATGCCAATAAATCCAATGTTGACAAAGTTAATACTCATCGATGGTTACGTGCATCTGAATTAAAGTCTGAAACTGAAGGCTTTATTCTTTCAGCACAAGACCAAAGTCTTTTCACTAGAAACTTTCAGGCAAATATTATGTATAATAATATGGATCCAAAATGCAGGTTTTGTGATAAACACCAAGAAACAATAGACCACCTAATCTCAGGCTGTTCTGTGTTTGCCCCAAATGAATATAAAAATTGCCACGATAGAGTTGGGCAATATTTACATTGGGCAATGTGCAAACATTATGAAAAATCTGTAAACAAAGAATGGTATGAACATCACCCAGCACCGGTTACAGAAATAGAAGATGTAACCTTTCTATGGGATTACACCATCTACACAGACAGAAAAATTGAAGCAAACAGGCCAGACATTATTGTTAAAAACCAGAAGGAGAAAACTTGTCTATTAATTGATATGGCTTGTCCAGCGGATTGTAACATAGCAATGAACGAATTTGAAAAACTGTCAAAATACAAAGACCTGGAAATTGAAATTGAAAAAATGTGGAAGTTGAAGACAAGAGTTGTGCCAGTGATAGTAGGTGCACTTGGAATGATAAAAAATGGAACAAAACAACGCATTGAAAGAATCCCTGGAAAGCCCAGCTTAAGAGATATACAAGAAATTGTCTTATTAAGTACAGCCCACACACTAAGGAAAACTTTATGTAATGCTAGGGATGATAGGGAAGAGAGAAAAACATGAAATGGAGTCATAACAACACGCCACGACCTGCCTTATATCTCCCCGCAGACTTGGTTGGTAGTGAGACCAAAGCAGAAATCGAAATATGATGAAAAAATGACATAATAATAATAATCATTCTTTCGAAAAGAAGACAAAAGAAATTACAAAAATACCAGTAAATATAATAATTACAAAAAATTATTAAAAAATAAAAAATACAATAAAAATAAAAGAATATAAAACGCTTCAAACTAATATTAACCTGACGTGGAAAGTTTAGCTGTAATATGATTTTAACATACATGTAAAAATTTAATATTGAAATTTAATATAATATATAATGTGATATATTTACGATACAAAATTAAATTGTGCAACATAATTTCAATACAATTTGAAAAAAAATAATCTTTCTAGTAACTCAAAAATTCCTATTTAATTATTTAAAAAATCAGTGAAAATAATTCAATCATTAAAAAATAAAAATGAAACGTTACAAAGATAAACCTAGAATAGGGAGGGGGAAAAGTAAAAAGAAAAAGATAAAAATTTAGAACAATATAGAAAAGAATTTAAATTAACTTAAAATAAATTTCCTATATCAAATATTATAACATCCACCATCACCGACGATATTGGAGGCCATGTACATCAAATCTAAACAACCAACACTCAATAAAATTAACTTTAAAACCGGAAATAACATATTACATAGCATTTGACTACATGGTTTTGTTGTCATTTTGCGTTATCACGCGGTGTGACGTCATAAAACCGCATCGCAAATTTAAGAACAGCGTTTATTATTTTTGGTAAATATTGCCGTTTCCAAGCGGAGTTTTATGTCAACACAAAATAAAATCGTCGGTGATGGTGGATGTTATAATATTTCAGTTTAAACAACCTCTCTGAAGATGGCTCATGTGTGCCGAAAGCTTAGAAGAAAATCAATAAATAAATATCCAAATATCAGAGAATTTTTTTCTTTATTTTCAACTGAAATTGAAGCAAAAATACGACGTTTAGAACGGCTCATGATTAGACATAATAGACATTCATTGTCTCTTAAATTTAACAGCATATGTTTAGAAAATTACTTGCTGCCTCGATATACTAAATTTAAGTTACATGATGCCGCAGGATTAAATGATCTTAACACCAAAACATTTTAATGGAATCTCATAAAAAGTCAAATGCACACTGCCAAACAGGAATTACAACAAATCAACACTGAAATTGTACATATTAAACGAATCTTACAGTCTTCTACCACAAGTGAAAAATTCAAGGAAATATTGGTTTTATTATACAATAAAACACAAAAGGAACATGATTCCCATCAACAAGTCATCCAAAAAAAGGTAAGAAATTATATACAGGAAAAACACTTTTACCAAACATCAATGACAACTTCATTAACCAATCGGATTATCAACTTACTTCAGATGAAATAGAATTCCTTAATCTCGGACCAAATTTTCATGTCGCACAGAAACCTAATTCAATGTTTAAACAAATGGAAATTGAAGTCAATAATGGATTTCCTAACTCCGTTATTGATCAACAAATTAAAATTTATCTCAACAAAATTAACAATAGCTCTAACAATAATCATAATATTAATAATAATGGTTTACATCAAAATAAACATAGCAGTATTAACTTATACTATTGCAACCAAATACATAATAATTATAAACAAGATGAAAAAACTCTCAAAATCATAATACGTAGAGATGTTAAACAAGTGGAAAGTAATAATCAAATTAAACTCATTATAACTTATAAAAAGCCTAAAACTATTAACCTCATAGTCTATAATAACCCAACAAGCATTAAACTAAATTCTCTACCAAAAAACAATGTAGTGTACCAATTTACATGCCCATTCAGAGATTGCATCTCTGATATTAATAAAAAACCTAGTACATATATTGGTTTTACTACAACCGCGCCCTCCTGTGGACTTACATGTCATCTTTCTGATCAGAGTACTATTAAACAACATTTCTCTGAAAAACATAAACATGTAGGTAATATCAGACAGATTTTGGTCAACAATACGGTGATCCTTACTCATACACACAGTAAGAGGAACCTGCAGATATTGGAGGCCATGTACATCAAATCTAAACAACCAACACACAATAAAATTAACTTTAAAACCGAAAATAACATATTACATTTCATTTGACTACATGGTTTTGTTGTCATTTCGCGCTATCACGCGTTGTGACGTCATATAATCGCATTGCAAATATAAGAACTGCGTTTATTATTTTTGGTAACTATTGCTGTTGCCAAGCGGAGTTTTATGTCAACAGAAATAAAATCGTCAGTGATGGTGGATGTTATAATATTTCAGTTTAAACAACCTCTCTGAAGATGGCTCAGATATGTAAAGACAGGAAATTCTCGAATTCCAATTTCAACTGGGGCCATGCAGTCGTCATAATAGGATAAAAATATTATTTATATTGTCCACCTGGACAGATACAATCAATCCGTTTACTTTTCCCGATAAAAGTAAATATCCTTTTTTCATTCTATTCAATTGAAGTGAATTTCCTTAGTAGCTTTTAAATCAATGTAAATAATACCAGCCATCTGTAAATATAGCTAAACCTTTAGCTTCCCACGGACATTTGTTACGGACATAGATTTACAAGAATATAAAATCCCTGTTTTTGTTAGTATTATCTAAACTATTTAAAAGTATTTTATGAGAAACGACAACAGTTTTCATATTATAAATATAGGAGTAGCTAATATGAAGGTACATGTATAGGAAGATTTTTTGTGTATTGTTGTGTTGGTGTTGAAATATTTACTTACATATTTAAGAAAATAGTTTCATTAATTAATATTAAATAGTCTACTAAATCGAAAATTACACCATATTTCTTTTATTGTACTTTTATTTTTGCTATTAGATGGTTCAAGTTTAATAATCTATTTTTCAGATACTAATTTATTTTTAAAACCCACTACTGAAGGACCTTGTATGCATTCTTATTTTCATTGAATATTTTGAGGTTGGACGATAATTGGCTAATATTTGTGTTAATATTTGGAATTTGCTTTAGAATATTATTCTGTGTTTGGAATAGATATTAATACAACAGGGAGCAGTATTTAAGATAAGTTATTTCATTCAGATTAAGGGTAATGTCTAAGTAGATATTATTTTGAGTTTAGATGAGACAGCAATTTTAAGCCAACAAAATTAAGGATATTTTATGGCTTCTATTTGTTATATTGGAGATGAATAAAAGGTCATCATCCCGATATATTGCTAAGGGTCTAAATATCTACTAAAGGTATCTAATGTGTATATTCCTACAAGATAAACGATCAAGGGTCGAATCATATGCTGCATTGGTACATAAAACCTGTCGCAATGACCATTGGTCCAGGTAGAATGATCGAAGGGAAGAATTGATTTCCTAGAAGGTAATCTGATTTTAATTTCTCTAACTGTGATTTCTACATCATTTTTAATAAATCATATACAATTATCTTCGTTGTCTTTGCGTATCGAAAAAGAAATATCTACGAAGTCAATTTTTGTAGAGAGATTTAAAATTTTCTTTAATATTTCATAACCACTTAATGGTATCAGTATTGTCCCTTTAGAGATTGGGGTGTAATGTGGATCGTAATTTGTCAGTTATTCGTAAAAAGAAACAAAAATGATAAATTACGATCAGCCAGTATCATAGAGAATTCCGTACACTATTTTGGCTTTCCCATATTTCAAAGTTACGTGATATATATATATATATATATATATATATATATATATATATATATATATATATATATATGAGAGCCTTAAAACATTACCAGTTGTTTTCATCAAATGTCGTTCCCAGAGAAACAAGAGGTAGAGATTGATTTAGCCGCATAATAATAATCATTTTAATGTTGAAGAAAAAGAATGGTTAGTCATACCGAAAATGTTTGAAGACGACGTACTAGATGAATTCTTTATGAAGAATCATATAATGCGCAAACTGAAAATGTTGAAAGTTTCGATATCTTTGAAAGTTTAGAAATTATTCAAATGGACAGACAATGGGTAGTGTACGAGTTAGAGCAAAGAGACGTCAAAAGCTGTCTTGTCTTGTGTGATCAGCTGCTTCAACAGAAGAATTGGAAAGTTTTTTTGTCGTATATTAACGGCGATGAAATATGGATAAATTGTAATAACCTCAAGCCTAGAAGTTTGTCTTGTAAACATAGTCATACTTAAATATCAAGGCTAAAGCCGAAAGTCCATATTTGAAACCTCTGGTCTGCATTTAGTAGGATCACCTGGGCGTAGTTAATTATGAACAGCTCACGCCGACCGAAAACATTGCGGGAGATCTTTGTCGACTACAACTGGTGAGTTTAACTGAGGTTTGGAGTAACAAAAGGCCCCTATACGAGCAGTATAGTAATTTTGCAAGAAAACAACACTAGGCCACATACGGGTGAAAATATATTTAAAAATGCTTAAATAAGACATTACGCTCTTACACTCTGATTGAGCATTCTGAAAGAAAGGTGGACTTTGAAAAAAGTAGCTACACTAGCATCTACGCATCATTCATTCAGTAATGAATTAGAATACCCTTAGCTACTGGGCATGTATAATGATAATATATACGCTAAAAGGTCTGCCTCCTTCGACAGAGCGCCCATAGCTCATAGGTAGAATCGACGACTGACGCCAATTCGGTCGGGTTTCAATCCTGGGTAAAAAGCATCAGATGTCTGGCCGTACTGATATACTGTGATACAACGAAACAGACATGTCTGCGTATGACTATATATATATTGAGAGAGATAGAAAATGAGGTTAATATATATATGTTAATATATTCTTAATAAAATAATCTGTAGTGTGATTATTTTCATTTATGTTGTGGGCATTGTATTCTAGAAGATTTGTGTAAGTTAAGATATCATTTAAAATAGAGATTAATTATTGGTGTGAATATAAATCATGTGGAACAAACATTTTCATGTTGGAACTTCTCGTTACTTTGAAAACCGTAAACAGACATTTTCAATTTTATTTCGATATGAATATCACTGTCGTCGAGATTAACAAATTATAAAATATATAGCCAAGCATAAAAACCATAAAACATTCTAATGATTTTGTAAGTCCGAAACATATCCTGAAAAGTAACAAGCTTACTGAGGGACGATTACACTCATCTTCTACGAAATGATTTGTCAATCAACCATTTTATATGTGCTAGAAATATTTACTAATGGAGACGTATTAGTATAGGCATATTGTCAGGAAATCTTTGATTAATTTGCTGATTATATTCACTAAGGATGACATATTAGTCGTATTGTTAGGTAAATTCTGATTAATTTGCTGATATATATATATATATATATATATATATATATATATATATATATTGAAATCGGAAATAAGGGTTATATATATTAAAATATATGCTATATATATATATATATAGTAAGATATATGTGTATCCGTCTCTCTCTACTAAGCTCAGTTATTTATCTGTTCTTCCTCTACCGTTCCCACTCATCTCCCGACTGTTTTGTTCATGACAGCATCTCCACTAATATTGACTAGGCCTTTTTCTCTCATCCGTATACCCATATATTTGTCTTTGGTGACTTTAACACCCACCTTTCAGTGGCTGAAAACTTCTGTCACAAATCTTACTGGTGTCCACACTATGATATTTTCAACCACTCAGTCCCTTTACGCAAATGGTGGAGTTCCCCACGCGTTTGTCTAATAACCCTAATATACAATACTTACTTCTAGATCTCTGTTTTACTTTCATTCTTGATTCTTGCAATGTCAAGAAAGACTTTACCTTCGGAAACTCTGACCATCCGGTGGTTTCTGTTAACATCTCTTTTAATAGCACTCTACACAAGTACCACAGACTAGCAGAATATCTTACTGCTCACAAAGAGACTCAGTCCACGTTTTCCTCTATGACGTTTCTTGAAAGAAAGTGTTTAGTATTCCCGTTGTCTTCTTGGGTTAAGACTGGCATCGAAGATTTCGTCCCAGCCATGGAGTTGAGACTTATATCCCACTCGTCCCCTTGGTTCTCACCCTCTTGCTAGGCGGCCATCTCCCACTAAAATCACTTCTTCCGGCTTTATCGGGGTCACGCATCGAACCATAACAGGCGCATCTTTGCCTCTGCTCGCATGAGTGCAAGTAGATACTTAAAGAAGCCAAACTGTTGTTTGTAGTCAGAATGAAGCAGCGCGTAGCATACCGTAAGTTTGGTTTCAAAAACTACTGGAGGTTCTGTAAAAGTGTACTAAACAATAGCAAACCTTAAGTCCCCCCTATAATCAAAGAATTTGAGGTCCTTACCTCTACAATACGCAAGGTCGAATGCTTCGCTCGCAGATTCTCCACCAACTCGACACTAGACTCTTCTGGAGTATCTGTAACAGACTTCCTACCCCGAACTGAGGCCCAACTGAATGACATTAACATTACCCCTTCGGTGGTCTCTAACATAATGTTAAAACATGACCACCATAAAGCGAGCGGCGGAGACGGAATCCCAATCATTGTCTTGAAGAATTGTTCCCCTGAACTCTCCTCTCTTCTGTCCAAACTCTATAACTACTGCCTCTCTGCTTCTTGCTTTTCTGCCTGCTGGAACTTCTCTTCCGTGGTTCCAATATATAAATTCACCGGTGAACGATATAACACCTATAATTATGGCCCTAACAGACTATATACCAATTTTTGGCAAAGTGTTCTAAGCCGTCATTAACGCCGAGGTGGTTCAACATCTCACGGCCCACAGACTATTCTCTGACAAACCGTATGGATACCGCTTTACCATGTCTACTGCTGATATGCTCACGACCATTACTGAATATATGCACCAGGCTCTCGACAAGAACGGCGAAGCCCGAACTTTTACGCGAGATATCTCCAAAGCGTTTGACAGAACCTGGCATGTTGGCCGTCTACGCAAGTTGTGAGGTTAGTGTGTAACTGGACAATTGTTTTACCTTATCCAATTATTCCTTTCAAATCGCACAATGAAGTTAGTATTGAACGGATATGCTTCCAGTACTATTATGCGAGAGCGGGTGACCCTCATGACTCTATTTTAGGTCCTATGCGTTTTCTTATCTAAATTAACGATCTCCCACAGATCTTAAGTAGGCATATGCGCTGACGACACTACAATTTACTCACGCAGCGATCACGAATCTGCTCAGGCTGATAAAGCAAACCTCGATGCCGTGCTTGAAAATGATCTCCCATCCGTGGCGGACGGGGTTTAGAAATAGCTCGTGAATTTTAAATTCTAAAACGAAGCCGCTATCTATTAAGCATCACAGACAATCACTCCTACCCCACCATTAGTATGGATCTGGCTAGTTTACCTGAAAACAAAACACGGCGCCTCCTCGGTTAAATTATCACAACAGACCTCAAGTAGAATGACTACATAGAATCCACAGCTAAATCCGCTGCTAAGAAAGTCGGTTCTCTGTGTAGGGCCAGGAAGTTTCCTGCATATATATAAATTTACCATCCGTCCGTGGTTTGAATGCTGTTGCCATATCTAGTCGGTTGCTCCTGCTATCCACCTAGGTGTCCTTGTCAAAATCCAACGGAGAATCTGTAATGTGATGTAATGTAGATCCCGACTTGGCAGCTCAGATAAAGTCACTTTCTCACCGGCGAAATTTGGCTTCCCTGTGTCCCTTCTACAAATATTTTCACTACTTCTGCTCAGATGAACTTAGCTCACTGGTGCCCCCTATATATAAATTTACTCTAGCCACAAGATTAGCAGCTAGGTCTCTTTTACTGTGAAACCAACGTGTTGTAAACTCAAATTCTACTCCTTCAGCTCCTTTTCTTGCACTTCCTGTCTTTGGAATTCACTTCCGTTTACTTGCTTCCACGACAACTACAATCTTCAAGAATTTAAATGTAAAGTCATTAGTCATCTCCTATCTCACTAACCTGCATTCTCTCTCTCATGCTCCTTTCTCCGTTTACTCCACTCTCTTCACACAATTATTTTCATCCTTCTCTTACCCACATCTTGATACCCTTATAACTCTTTTTCATAACTTTCTTTCTATGTAACCCCCTGCAAAACAGTGACAGTAAAATGCCTTGCTTGGGGAGATATGATTATGAAAAATGGAAAGAGTGAGCTGCTGCGATATTTTATAATCCCAAAATCGGATTCGTACTCACCAAAGAGTTTTAAAGAAGATTTCGCATTAATTTGATTGCAATCTATGTTCCTATGTATCATGAATCTCTGCAATGAATGCCAGCTTCGCTATAATGTTAAACATAAATAATTTCATAGCAAATTATATCTTTTCGGTTTATAACGGTGGCTTATATTCATTCTTACTCCATGCTAAAAAGCCTGCTTTTTCTTGCTACACTAAAAATTTGCCTTTAGTTTTTAGTCCTGGGCGAAAATAAAATTTATCAAATACATAGTGGTTAATAAACTCCATTTGACATTCTGTAGCCAGGCAGAGACCTTCTTTCATACTCTGTGCTTTATTCGTAGAATGTGAATGTAATTTATTCTATTTTAAGCTCCCTATAAACCTATAAACTTATATAGTATTAAATTGTGATATTTCGAGCCAAGCCGAAAGATTTTCTTTCAATATTTTATTGTAGAAGAGCATTTTTGCAAAAATTATTGTCATATATTTCTCGATATCAAATATAAGTATAGAGCGGAAATTAGAATAAATTTGTAGAAATTTTCAGTTACCTGAGTGGTTAGTTTGGATGAAAAATACAATTCGGCATCACTGAAATAACATCGGTCATTCAAGTGACAAATTCCACATTTATTATTTATATATATATATATATATATATATATATATATATATATATATATGTATGCATGTACATGCATTTCAATTTATATGTGATTTTATTCAAACATTCGCGAAATTTATGAATAAGATTATGCAATTTGCTCAGCTTTTTAAATGTTTGATATTGTATGAGTTACTCTGTAAAATCTCTTGTATGATTATCATGATTTTATACGTATGAATTGGTATATTTATAGTATTTTAGTTTACATTTTCCGTATATATATATATATATATATATATATATATATATAATTCGTGTTCATATAAGTAAGGGTTTTATACGTTTAGACAGAAATATACGCATGTATATACTATTAGAATTATAGATTTGTAGACCTTATTTTGTTTCATATACACATGCAAACACGCACACATATATACACACTGTTGCATACATGCATATATATTTAGCACTGTTTTAAATTAATATTTTAAACTTTGGAATTATTTTCTCCGTAGAAACAAAGAACACAAGAAAAAAAAATATATATATATTGGCTGTGTGTACATGCATTAGTATTCTTCATGTATTGATTATTTAACATGATCCGATAAACATTCTAGATTAAATTGGTAAGATATTCATTTCATGGCAAGTTTTTGTCTCTTTCCTTTATTATGTATAGTTAAAGTTACCTTCCGTTTTTTTTCATAATGTGTTTGCTTACGACCAGTTAAAAACTAAGAAATTGAGCGTGACTGTCTGCACGAATCCGTCAGATTATTTCCCTTTCTAAATGTCTCAGATTAATCTTTTGTTTTCAGATTTGTTCTTTTTAAATATCGTGTTTAAAATCAATAAAAATATTTTGTATCACACATCAGTTATTTTCAATATGTGTAGATATCTTTCTTACGGTTTTTTTTAAACTCGTTGTTATCCAAGTAGATATAATGTGGGTGAACGTTATAGCATTTTGTATTAGTTGCGTGCGTGAGATAAAATTCACTATATGGTTTCAGATTTAAAAAAAATTAGATTGACTTGCCCGAAAGAGTGGACGCGACCAGCGTTTAAATTAGAAATCAATATAAATACACTTATTAACGAAATTGCCAAATTGATCATACTGCTGAGAATCTTCGTGTGTGTTTGTGTGTGTGTTTGTATGTTTGTTTGTTTGTTTGTTTGTTTGTTTGTTTGTGTCGTAATGGCTGCTAAATTTAGATATTAATTTTTCTTCACTGTACACCACTTTCATCTGTCCCTTTTTGTCTTCAATATGTAATGTTACTTTCAAATTTACCAAGTGATTTTCCTCCTTATATGCACTTGAGAATTCAATGATACATAGAAAATGAAGCGTATTTGACCCAGAGATTAAATGTCATACTTGAAATTCTTATTAAAAAAAATTGTATTATAGGCGTACTTGACATACACCGATTTCTTTTATTGTCTAAAAATTAGCATTAAAAACATGAAGGGTTTTCAGCTATTATCGGTTTTCTTTTTAGTAGGTTCTTAATTCATTGCAATATTTCGAACGGACTAGCTGTCTATAGATAATAAATTATTACATTCGTTTTCATGATATTTGTGTGCCTATCTTCGACATGATTGCAATTATATTTATTGTAGAATATATTAAATAACTAATTCATTTAATATTAATTGCCATGCGATGTTCAATTCTTGTCCATGTTTCTACTATCAAAATTAAATCACAATTAAATAATTTAATATAATATCTGCTGCCTCTTGTTTGAAAATATTTGTATGCCTATAATGTATTAATATGTTTGTATTTATTTTTTGATTTAATGTGAAAATCTGTGGACGGAATAATTGATATTTAGATTAACTCATACCTCTGGAGTTGAACTGATTCATTTGAGAGAGATTCTAATTTCTCAATGTATATATTTGTCTATTAAAAATATTCTGCCTTCTTTTTTGGATGGGGCCATGATACTGTTTGTCGAGGTTTCTACCATCTACGGAACTTTTCACTCTCAATGTATTCAAACACATACCTATATCTATAATCAAAAGAGTATCATCAAAATTCAGAAGCATAAAATATTCAATGAAACCAAAAAAATATGAATCAGCATTAAGAAACAGTAGTTACTCATACGAGCTTGAATACGCAAAAAAGAAAAACATAGAAACATTTATATAATCTGGTTCCACCTACACATCATCAATATAAGAAAAACAAAAATATTCTTCAAAGTTATGGAAAATGACTTACCCAAACGCAACAAACTATCAAATATCATAAAATACCCAAACTGAGAAAGAAATTATGAAAGACAACCAAAAACAATGACAACACCAACCAGCAAAAAACACTAATAAATGCAGCCGTAGAAACATGGGTAACTGCCCCGTTAACAATAAATGTCTAATCAACAATATAATACATACCCAACATTACAAAAAAGATTCTTCTCCTCTTTTTATGTGCGATGTTCTTTCAGGATGTAGGTGATCATTACTTTTCACATCTCGTTCAGTCATCTATCTGATCAGGTCCTTCAAATATGTTATCCGCTGCTTTCCCCTGGCACTTTTTCCATCTATCTCGTCTGTTAGTAACAGGTTCTCCAAGCACTCATTCTTCATTGCATTTTCCAGGAAATTTAGTTGTATCTTCCTAATGCTCATTATTGATTTCCTTTTCGTCTCCACTCTTTCCAAAACCTCGTCTGTGCTCACATGCTCGGTCCATGATATCCGCAGCATCCATCTGTAGAACCATATTTCAGCTCCTTCGATTTTTATTTCATCTTCAAAGTTATTGTTCAACATTCAATGACAAAAATTTAAACAGGCACAACAAGACAAACTTTCAGAACAACCCAACACTCTCAGAATAAATATAGAGCCAATAAGGAATAGCATCACCAACAAAATTGAATGGGAATTCCTAAAATGAGTAATAGTACATCATTACAGTTGCAGTAAATGTAATGAAGGAAAAATGAGCAATGATTACTTTTAAAAAACAAAGTAAAACATTAAAAAAGAAATCGAGATAAGTAAGAATGTGTGCATAGTGTTATGTATTGACAAACAACAAACACGCATATATATAAAAATATAAAGTTATATTTTTATTAATGACGATGAACCGTGTAGCATAGGGAACAGAGAATTGAGAGAGCGCGCTTCTAATGGGTTGACGGGAGTGTAGTCTTATCTGTTGTGTCTCTCTCTTCACCGGCCGATCTCTGTTGCTCCTCTACTGGCGAATCCGTGTGCCGAGGTCTTTTTATAATCTTCCAGAACCGGGACTTTTTCTTCCGGTTTTGCCTCGCCCACGCACGCCCACATAATTCTCAGAGACACCTGTTCTGTTTGCCTCTGTAGTTATTTCCGCTGCTGCCGGAAATAAGGTCAAACGACATCCGTTCCTTTCAACGACCGGAAACACCCTCGCTTGCATCAGCCTTCCTCGGGTGGGGCCAGATTGTTATATTACAATAGGATCGAATAAAATGTTACTCACTAGATACAAACAAAAATAACTAAACAAAACCCAAAATAAAAAACACAAAACTATCATATATACATATATAAAATGTCGAAAGAAATAACGCAACACAAACATGGAACAACCAAATAATACAATAATCACCAAACACTAAAACTCACACAGTAAGCCAAAAATAATATAAAATACAACGAATACGCATACACTACACGCACGAACAGCTAATCATTACCTAAAAATAAAAACTAGGCGGGAATATATAGTAACAGAGCAAATATGTTTGATCAAACACATTAAAAAATAGGTCAACCTAGAAAACTGAAGGGTCAACTTAGCAATCAAAGAGTCATAGAATAAAGCTTAGCAATCAAAGAGACATAGAATAAAGTACGCAAAAATGAGAACCACTCAATGAAAAAACAATAGAAATTGTCAACCATTAACAATTCCTACATGATTTAATATAAAACATTCATGAACAAAAATTAATCCGTACACACAAAAGATATCAAATTGCATCAAAATTCATATAAATACTAAAAAAAGATGACAAAGAAGAACAGAAAAAGGAATAAAATTCCTAAAGAGTGATCTATCACAATTGTGCCTTCGCAAATATTTAGAGTCGGCAAAACTGAAATAACACTGCTCAGTAAGGTGACAAAATTATCATTATCAATTCACTTAACGCTCTTTGTTAAACTTGATATTGATCAATTTCTGAGGAATCAAATAAAGGAATCCTATAACATAATTAACCTGACTCAACAACTTTGTCACTTAGGATCTCCAAATATTCAGTCCATTATATGCAAGTAACTAAATATAACGTTAATAATAAAATCTAAGCATATACTCAAATATGAGTATAAATTAAAAATAACATTTAAACAAAAAAAATAAAAATATGTATGATTTAATCCATTTTATTAATATCTTTCCCTCTCTTTTCCGTTTCTCTCTCTCTCTCTCTTATATATATATATATATATATATATATATATATATTAATGTTGGATCGAGGGCAAAAACTCAGCAGTGAAGCATGTGGTTTACAGGAAGTGTAAAGGTGAGGTCCAACGTGCTCTCCGAGCTATGAAAGAACGCTGGTGGTACAATAAGGCAATCGAACTGCAGGAAGCTGCTGACATCAAGAACACGAAAGCCTTCTATGATGGTCTGAAAGAGGTGTTTGGTCCTCAGAAAAGCGGTGCTTCTCCCGTAAGCACAGCTGACGGAGAGGCATTACTTACTGACAAATCGGATATCCTCAACCGTTGGAAGGAGCACTTTGAATCCGTCTGAAACACCTCATCTGTCATTGACTATGATGTCATATCTTCTATTCCCGAGAATCCGGATATTCCAGAATTGTCATTGGAACCGGCTTATCAGGAAGTATGGGAAGACATCAAGCAAATTGCTTCTGGAAAGTCCCCATCACGAAAGGACCCAATTCCACCTTGTCTATAAGTATGGTGGCTATGCGTTGGTAAAAAATCTCCATGCTCTTTTTGTGAACATATGGAAAGCAGGTCGAGTTCCAAAGGACTACAAACATGCCTGCATCAAACATCTTTACAAGAATAAGGGAGTTAACTTAAGTTTGTGAGAACCATCGTGGGATATCTCTGCTTTCGATTGCAGGAAAGATTCTGGCTAGGCTCATCTTGAACAGGATCATCAAACATCTCGTTGATAAAGTGTATCCTGAATCCCAGTGTGGTTTTCGATCGGGTCGCGGCACCATTGATATGATCTTTTCCCTTGGCCAAGTGGTAGAAAATGTCCGGGAGAAAAATCACTAATTGTACATGGTGTTTGTTGACCTGACGAAAGCCTTTGACACTATGAATCGCGACGCTCTTTGGCAGGTTTTAGGGAAGCTTGGTATTCCCGAAAACATGCTAAATGTGAACATTTCATTTCACGAGGGAAGGCAGGCCAATGTTGTCTCAGATGGCATGATGTCTGGTCACTTCAATGTTACAAAAGGGATCAAGCAAAGATGTGTAATGGCACCAGTTCTCTTTGCACTTTTCTTTTCTTTCATGCAAAAAACATGCATTTAGTGACATGGACACTGGCGTCAAGTTTCAATTTTGGTCATCCGGTGGCTTATTTAATCATAAACGGTTTAAAGCCAAAACTCTTCTCCGCACCGAAATTATTCGCGATTTGCTCTTCGCCGACGATGCTGCTCTGGTAGCCACAGCCTTCGAAGAAACCCAGGCTCTTCTTGATCGTTTTTCTGCCGCATGCAAAGCCTTTGGATTGACAAGTAACATAAAAAACTCTGAGGTAGTACATCAACCACACCCTACTCCGAAACAAGTTGAAGGTGTAAGGCAAAATCCACCTGAGTATAGATTTCCTGAGCGTAAACTGAAAGTCGGCGGTCATGATATAAATAATGTCAAGTCCTTTCCTTACCTCGGTAGCAAGGTGAACCAAAGAGGTTCTCTTGACGATGAAATTCTTCACAGAATTGCTAAAGCCACTTGTGCCTTTGGAAATCTTCGTCATCGCTTGTGGGACAAAAGGGGTATTCGACTAGACACAAAAATCCTTGTTTACCGTGCTGTTGTTCTTTCCATTCTTCTTTACGGCTCTGAATCGTGGACTCCATACAGACATCACATTCATCAGTTAGACGTTTTCCACAAAAGCTGTCTACGCTACATTTGTGGTCTTGGCCTCCGCGACAAGGTTTCAAATGCTAAATTGTTCACAAAATGCAAAATATCTGGAATCGAACCATTCCTTATCCAATCGCAATTGCGGTGGGCTGATCACGTCTTGAGGATACCTGATGACAGCAGTCCGAAGATTACGATGTGCAGTCAGCTGGCAAATGGGAGAAGGAATGTGGGACGACCTTGGCTTAGGTACAAAGACTAGTTGAAGAGTAAACTGTCTGCAGTGAACATACCATATGGAAGTCTTGAAAATGTAGTGAGTGACAGCAAAGAATGGAGATCACGGTGTTTTGAAGGTATCCAGAAGTTCCAATCTGAAATGCATAAACAAACTGAAAGAAAACCGAGAAAGAGCAAAACGACTAGCAGCGGCACCACTGTCTGCAGCGGTCAATCTGCGTTCATGTTCTATTATCGGCCTTGTTTGCAGATCTCTTGCTGGACTGAAAAGTCATCAGAGACAAAAACATAAATGAATTTTATAAATATAAGTTTTCTGAACATCATACGTCGAAATCGACGGGAGAGTCCAACATATATATATATATATATATATATATATATATATATATATAAGGTATATCAATTGAATATACTACAATGTATTTACTGTTTTGGTATGTTTATATATTGGATATTACTTAATTATTTTTTAATTCAAAACATTAATTTTTGAACTTATAAAAGCAAGTTTAAAATAAGTTATTCACGACCAGCGGAATATTATTGTACATACTTTCATCAGGGTTTATATGAGCCAAAAATATTATTCAAAATATGTATACATCCAAACATTATCTCAGGCTTTTTATTTAGCACCTTTTCTCCTTCTGGAAATACTACTGTAGCCAAAACTTATTTTTGGCAAGATCTGCAGACATAAGAATTTTTTATATTTTTCTTTTAATTTCCACATGTAGTGAGATAGATTAGTCCAATTTTAATATTTTCTAGCTTGAATGTTGATTATAGTTATACTATCGTCTTTTTTTAATTTTCGCTGTCCATTTTATCTTACACTTCTGCTTTGCAAATAATATATGCAATGACGCGAAAAACGGAAATACACTCTATTTTATCAGAAAATATGTCATGTATTTCAAATAAGTTTTCTCCTTCTATAATAAAGTTTATATATATATATATATATATATATATATATATATATATATAATGCATATTAATATAATGCATATTAATATATATATATATATATTAATAATTTGATGAAATTAGAAAGAAGATAATTTAATTCGTATTAGAAACACGTTATAATTCAAAATCTTTTAAAATTATAAATATAGTAAAAACAAATTGATCTGCAGATGATATTCAGAATTATGAATTTTCAAACAGAAAATAATGAAAAAAATTAATAATCATAAAAAATATAGATATTATAATCTATATCGTGTTATTCTGTTACGCTCACGTTCGATTTTATTACCTTGTCAAATGCAGCAATCTTGTGTATTCTCTCCAAACTATGCGTTAAATAGCTGATTATGTTGGGAAGTCAATCCTTGGGTGAAAACAAATCTCAAGAGCAGAAAGCATGAATTCTAAATTGTGGAGATGAAAACACTACACTATATATAAAAAAGTTCCATGACAATTTATGAAAACATTTTTTAGTAGGGGAATGTCAAAATGGCCTTAGTTCTGAAGGATTATATTATTTAACAAAGGTAAAACAAATTGAAAAAATATATGAGTACAAAAACCTCTGATCATATGAAAAGAAAACACTAAGGGAACTAAATAGCGGGTTCAATAAAAGTAAAAGCGTAAACATATAAAATAAAAGACTAAAAATATGAGGAGTTAAAAGTATTTAAGCCATAAAATATCAAAAAGAAGAAAAAAAGCTATTCTCTTAGATAGACTTAACAATGACGACAGGAAAAATGCATTTCGCGCTGGAATTCTGAAAAGTCAGAGAATAAATGTAATGGCAATAATGGAACCAGAACAACAATTCTTGCATTCACTATTGGCCCGCTTAGAATATTTCAATAAATCATACCAAAAAGTTTTAGCAGAATTGGAAATCAAAAGATACTGAAACCATATTGATGACAGCATTAATGAAATAAGCAATATTATTAAGAGGAATTATTGATCACTAAGGAAAAGTTGGGATCATCTGTGACTTTACTTTGAAAAGCAACTAAGAAGACTTGTTTAAGGAAGTAAGAAATGAAACAAAACGTAAAATATATGGGATGGATATAGATTGTTTTGATATATGAAATACTGTCAGGTTTGTTTGTAAATCAGATGTGGCGACGTAAAAAATGTTTATATTAAAAAATAAGACACTATTTTTGCGAAGAAATATAATATATTTTGTAAATATCAAATCTTTAAAAATGCATATGGTAAACCGGTAAACAAGATTTTGATCATAATACTTTCCTCTCTATTTTATAAAAACTGTTATCAAAATTGAATGAAAAAAGAGGAACATTATAAAGAACATAAGTTTTATAGAATATTGTAATCTAAGACATAGATAGCTGTACTTGCTCTCTAAATAACTCAAATTTTCATACGTATATGCAACGTTTGTAGCGGGACATACTAAAAATTTTGTCATAAGAAAATGAATAGATTTTCTATTCTCAGAATCCATTTTGTGTACCAAATATTAGCCCACTCAACATATATATGTCTATATCCACATATTTCTGATTTTAATGTTTTGGTATTTCAAGAATTGTACTTTAGAACTTATTCAAATTACAATCTACTTTCAAAGTTTACATTTAGTTTCGGCACTGAAAGGACAATGTCTCATTAGGTAATATACGCTATTTTTGAAGGGGAGATGAAAATGTTCTTTCTTACATTGGTAAAAATATTGTTTCTGACATAAAGTAGGTACGACGCTCTCACATCCTGATTGAGCACTCTGGAAGAATGGTAGACTTTGAAAAAGAATAGCTAATCTGGCATATACGCATCGCTCATTCGGCAAAATGAATTAGAACATTCTGGCTATTAAGCGCGTATACTGATAATATACACGCTAAAAAGTCTGCCTTCTTCTACCGAACGCCTATAGCTCAGAGGTAATACGCCGACTGAGGCCAATTCAGTCGGGTTTCAATCCTAGGGTTAAAGATCAATGGCAGTCTAACCGTACTGATGAGCTGTCACACAGCGAAACAGATCTGTCTGCGGATGAATATATATATATATATATATATATATATATATATATATATATATTGAGAGATAGTGAGAGGGAGGGAGAGTTTTCATCAGTAAAACTGTTGTGAGACCGATACTTATCTACATCATGGACTCTTCCAGAACTATATTACTATGTGAATGGTAGTATTACGGGAGTAACACCAGTTGTGCTTCTATTGACAATGTCAGCTCTTTGCCTTCGAGTAGAGGATGTTTTATAACCCAGTTGTGATTCCGACGAAGAGTAGAAGCACGACTGGGGAAAGATAGTCAGCCATTTTTTGGCCGGGCCATAAAATCCCAGGAAATTCCACTTATAATTGACCACATGTTGCTCTTAGTGGGAGGGACAGCTAAATAATGTAGAACCAGTTGTGCTACTATTGACACTGTCAGCTTTCTGCCTTCGGGCAGAGAGCACTAACCCACTCCTGCCTCCGCTAAATGGTACAGACACGACTGGGGAATAACAGACATATATTTTTGGCCGAGCTATATGACCCAGAAGACCCACATATAACTAACCTTGTGTGATATGTTGCCTTTACTGAGAGGACCAAATGAATATTGTAGCATCAGTACTGCGCAGCCGCGTACGACTACCAATATCGGACACCACTGGATAGTAAGCTCTGCTTGCTCTTACACCATTCTTTGTATCTTTTCTGTTTAATATATCTTCCTTTACCTCTAACTCGTGTTCCGTGTTTTCCTTCCATAGCCCCCACCTTGTGTCCACATCAAAGACGAAACAGAATGGTGATATATTGTTGTATATACGTACGATACGCTCTGTTCCTTTACGTACGATGGAAGATTGTTGAAGGAAAATGACGGGATTAAATGACTAAGATATACATGAAAAAATTAAACATATTGAGTATTAATCTATCTAGGAACCCAGGACTTATGTATATGTCATCTATGGCGGTATTCTTTATTTTGAACATCGATTAATCCTTACAAAAGTGACACCATTTACTTTTACTTTATACCTTACTGTATAAAAATATAATAATACAAAAACACACATACAAGCAGAGGCACGCATAAATATGCAACAGGACCAATCAATATAGGGAAGGCAGTCTGGAAACCGCTGTGTAGAACATTGACTAAAATATTTGACATCGTGTTAGGCTCAGTTATCTACCCCATCCCCACCGTTCTTGTTTTTGTGCAGTAACTTAGTCCAACACCGGATCACAAAATCCAGAACACACCTATCGAGCTTCCATCAAAACATGCTGCATAGAAGGCGAACCTAATATACAATATATAGTCTGGGTCAGCAGTTCAAAAACGCGTCTCCTGTAAATAGCATACATCCATTCCGAAGCGCTGAATATATCGGTTGAGAAACGCCCTACGTGTCTCCGATCTCTTGCCGCAGCCATATACACTAGCCAACCAGAGATTCATTATCAGTCCTCTGAGTTTGCACCAAAAATATATTGGAAAAGGACACCAACCTACCGACTCATTGAACTAGCGTCCATCACAGTTTTAATGTAATCATCAAGAGATAGCTCACCAATGTTCGCAGGCAAATTTTACTTTTAGTACTCTATAGAAGGCGTGGGATGACCATAAATTGGGTTCCGCCTTTAACAAACTGACTGAACTTTTTTATCATCATTCTCACAAACATAAAAAAGAAGTGTGAATTATTGAAAAGCAATATTAGCCTCATCCAATATTCCCCATATCTTCTATGCCACATAAGCTTACCTGACGACAGTCAAGATTCAGTTGGCCATGTGGAAATCTGTCAGGTCCTCAAAATGCTTCCTGTAGAAATATTTTGAAAATTTTATAACTTTTACAGTTCTTTTCTTTTTCTGCTCTGTACCAGTGCATTTAACCCTGTTCTTGAAATACGCGGCACACCCCGACAAATACAATCTCCAGGAATTTAAATGTAAGATCAATAGACATCTATCACACTAACTCGCATCTATTTCCTCAAAAACTCTATCCATCTACCCAAACACCATGTTCGGTATCCTCATCCATCTACCACCCTCCTTCCGACATTTCTTATAACTAACCACTCTTTCTCATCATTTCCCTCTGTTACCCCTCTGTGCAATATTGGCAGTGGAATGCCTTGTTTGGAATGATTAAAAAAACCAAAAACACAAAAGCATCTTCCTTTAAATCGTAGATGGACTTTCTTTTTTTTTCTGGTGCTTCCAGAGAATGGGTTTCTTTATCTTTTTTAAGACAATAGTTCAAATTTCTGGGTCATCTTAATAGAGTATTTTGAGGAGACTCATTTCGTGTTTGTGGCCTTCAATGAGATGCTGTTTCTTGAAGTTGTAATTTTAAATATTTGGCGGATAAATATTTTGTGAGAAAAATTTCGCACTGTCTTAGAAATTCTTTTCTCTTTCAGCACTTATTGAATTTTTACAAGTTTCATCGTTTGCATAAAAACAAAATGGCCGACTGAAAAATGAACTAATAAAGATACTACTAAACCAACACAACCGACCTTAAACATTAAATACAATAAAATAAATATTCCAAAAGTAATAAAAATACCAATTGTGAAAGAATACACGAAAATAAGAAAAAATACAAACAAAAAATCGGTCTTGAAATCTGAAAATGAAATAAACATAAAAAGCAAAACAACGTCGAAAAAATGTTTACTTGAGGTCTTTATCCGTTTGAATTTATTAGACACGAATTAAAACACATCTAATCTGTGAGAACACGGTGAACTCTAATCGATTGTTTCTGCAATGCCTCTTCTCTTACTAATCTTATAGTAAGCGGAAGAGTCCAACATAGACTCTTATGAAGGGGGACAACACAACACCCACATTTTCAGCCAGACCCCGTATGAAGCCTTTTTGCTTTTATGATTAATTACCACACGATACTGATTATTCTCGAAACAAAAAAAAACCCACAGCAACGATGACTTTGAAAAAGCTATATACTGGAATTACTTTCACATATGTTTTTCTTTATTTTTACAACAAACATTTTACTTGTTAACAAAGGTCGTCTTATTAAGTTTCCTTTCCATTATTCGGAAATAAGTTTAAATGTTTATAATTTCCTATAATCCATTGTGTAGTTTGTTTTCTAGTAACTGAATATGTAATTTTTCTGTAGAGTTCGTATGAAATGAAAGATGTTCAATATCAAATACTTCCGGGTTAATTTAAAAAGATTCCTTATTTTTCGTTTTCCTTTCGAGCCTTTTGAGGTCTGCACTGATTGCGGAATTGGAATCTCAAAAGTGTCAAAGACGGTTTCCATAGAGCCATCATCTACAGGATCCCTTTCTTCTACGCACTTATACCGTTTTCTAATTTGGTTTACATGACGTTTGTCTATAAACTTCGGCCCTGAACAATGGAAATCATGTTACCAATATATATCTATCGTTCTTATCTGCCGGTGAGTAGTATTCTTCCCAAAATCACGAAAAGCAACTTTTAAACGAACTTCAAACGCTTTGTAAGCTCATTATTCCTATTTCCTGCTTTCGTTTCACTTGGAATAAATTTGTCAAATGCCAATTTTATTTTCCTAGCAAACATGTCCTGCTGCCTTCTTGGCATATGGATCTCTGCTAATAGGGGTTACATAATAAACCAGTAAAAACTGCTGTATTGTCTTATCAGTGGGAGTACCTCTCGCCTTCCGCGGTGCGCTCTTGAAGTGTCCACAAAGGAATCTGCATGTTCATTAATACTTGAATGATATATCGCCGTGGTTATATGTTCGATCAAGAATGACAGGCAAAAGTTATGTAATTCGCTGGATGTGAACTGTGTGACATTGTCTATTACGATACAGTCAACAACTACGAAACGCTAAAACAGCTCGCGCAAAGATTTATTGTTACATTCGCGGTCGGCTTCGTATGTTTCAGTACCTCTGATCTTGCGGAATTACTGTCGACTACTCAAAGGTAGTAAAAACCAACATGAGGACAAACAAAATCAAAATGTATTCGCGAACACGGACAGTCGGTTTTAGGCAAATGATTGAAATTTATTGGGTGTTCTTTAGCAAGCAAATCAAGGACTTTGTACGATGTAGCATTCTTTTCAATATTTTTCTCCATTTTGTTCTATAGGCGTAACTCCACATCAGATTTTTCCTTCCTGAGTTCCCAGGATGACCAAAATGAAATTATTTTAATCTTTCTTCTGTAGTGTAGATGGGATTAAAACTCTGTCTCGGTTTATTAGAATGTCGTTACAGAGTGAGTAAACTTCTGAGATATTCCAGTCATTACTATTTAGTTTGGTTTTTATTTCATTTATGAACCCATCATCGGACGCTTTGTCATTTATCTCGTCAATGTGATTTAATGAGGGAAATCGAACGTTATATTTTTCTTAAAAACTGGATTTACGTCTGGCTTTAACTCAAACTTAGCAGATATTTTTGTACATTTACTTAGTCCTTCACTGAAAATGTGGGGAATTTTTAAGTACACCATTCAGCTTTCCTGCTTCGTCAGTCAAATTTTCGACTTTTTGACATAATGATGCAATAGGCATATCCCAAAGTCAAAACTGTTTTAACTATTATATCCATACTCTTCATATTATGAGCCTTTAGTTTTAAAGTTTTTCCTGTGAATGACATATTCGTTACAAGTTCGCATATAAAATTAACATGTCGTCAGTTACACTTTTAACTATTCGGTTCGTATTTAACAATTTCGGCTTAATCATTTCTTTCCATGATTGATGTTATAGTCTTCTTGTTCATCAGACGTGTTACTTTTTACAACATTTGTTTTTGTTTTAATCCTGCAGTGGAGAATTTGTGTCTCTACTTAGAGCAAATTAAAACGTTTATCTTTAACAAAACAATCTTTACACTAATGTAATTGAAGACATCCGAAATATGATACTGACCGCAAAGAAACTTTATTATGTGTAAGTTGAAACATTAATTTTTTTTGTATACTTTTTTACTGTAAGTCATGTCACTCAGTTCGATGTATTTTTAATCCTCTCTGACGCTCACAAAAGTTTGACAATCTTTGCCAACTTACTGTAACGTAATGTCGAGTTCGTTTTCAAGTTTGCGGTCTACCCTAGGACGTATTTATACGCCTTTCGCTGAAATCAACTTTGGAGGAAAATCAAGCATTTAATATTATTGGCACTTATGTCTGCCAGTTTGAAGTCATTGCAGTCTTTATTGACTACACTCTCGAAATAGTATAATCTTCGTTTTTTGTCAGGTGAGATTAATGCATATCCAACGCTTGGGGAACAGTGATGTTTTTAGACTGAAGACTTCTGCTAATGATTAAACTACCTCTTTAAATTTGAAATCGCAGGTTTTCTTAGGGAAATTATAGTTAACACGTTTAGTATATTCTGCTGTGCCTAATTTTCTGAGGTATAGGTGAACCTTTTTTTTGGTCAGCCCAAATTGCACAATCCCTATTGTGTAAGTCCTCATAGACTTTAAAGTAAGAAGCGAAAGTACGTTCTATTCAGTTGCAACCGCAAGGTTTTCAATAGATCTCGATGTAGCGTTTCGCGAGAACGCGTTTTCGCCGTCCTCATTTTGACTTTAGGTGTATATATTATACAAGTGTCTCTGCTTCTTCTGTGTTTGAAAGAAAGTTTATTCAAGTTTCTGTTGTCTAACTTAAATTTCCTTGTGCAATTTCTCAATTTTTTTCTGGTACTCTGCTTGTATTTGTTAAATTTTTTCTTGCCTTTCCAAATAATAATGTTTCAACAATAGTCGTTGTTCTTTTTAGTGTTTCATCAAATCTAGCATTGCATTTTAAAACCGTCTATTTTTTTCGGTGATACGCAAAATAAGAATGTGAGAGGGGATTATTTCTCCTTACCCTCTTAACAAAGACTAAGTTTCTTTGACTTGTATGATTCATTAAAGTAAAGATTTAAAAGCGGGAGAAGGGTAAATTTTTACTTTATCTTATCAGGGAAATCAATATGTCTGTTTGACTATTTCTTTCATTTTAGTGACATGCTAGAATGGGAAAATAGTACAAGATTCACCAGTTTCTTCATTATCACTGAATTGAATTTTTAGAAATTCTATTTTTTTAAAGAGTTTAAGTGTAATAACTACACTAGATACACTTTTGTCGTAAATTATGATTAGAATTATTTCTTTCACCACAGTTGTAGCACTAGCAATTTTAATTTTTCATGACTTCACATAAAATTCGTTTCTTCGAAAATTCTTCCCAAATTGTTGTGAAAAGTGGAATGGTCTAAGAAAAAACATGTTATAATAATAATGTATATTTAACAGTAAATGGAACAGAAGAGTATTACACGGTTAATACGATTTAGGTTGTCTACCGATTAATAAATTCGATTGTTCCCCTAAGGACTCCTCTTTCATAATCTTAAAGTATCGGAATAGTTCAACATAGATTCTTTAGAGGGAAGACACCACCAAGAACTTCTCTTTAATAATCTTATAATAGAGGAAGAGTCCAACAGAGATTTTTTATAAGGAGGACACCACACCGAACAAAAGAAAAAAAACAGCACACCTAAGTACAGCTCATACAGTACAAAGTTCTTTATATATGTAAAATGCATGTGACATCAGTTTTCATTTTAAACAATCATGTGCAGTGGAATATGTATTGAAGCAATTTTTTATTTTTAGTTTATTGTCAGGACACGGAAAGGGATGTGTATACAACAGAAATCAAAATTGATAATGATAATAATACTAATAATAGCGAAAACAGTAAGAAGAAGAACGATGAATAAAGAAAAAGAAGAACTAATAAGAAAAAATTAAAAAAAACAAGAACGAAGACATTTGATAAGCTGAGGTTCTCAAACTTAGCCATCTACCAAATTCAGTATTTGTATAGCAAACGAGAATAATGACTTTGATAATTGGTTTTGACGGAGAAATTTTCATTAGCCATTGTTGTTATAATTCTAAAATTTGTATTTCTCATTGTTATTTCGTCTGCCTTAGTGTATCTGATCTCTTGCGGTTTTCTTTTAAGTTTTGGACAAGGCGCATATTTGATATCGTCTTTGAACATCTCTCTCCAGCAAAACAATCATCGTTTTATTTGTTATTCTGTTACTAGACGATAAGCCACCAGCATATGTATGGCGCCAATTTCGGTGAGATTTGAAACATAGATCTAGTTTGAAAGCCTGTACAACTTTGATTAGCAGACAATTTTTATCGTATTTTACAAAATTCGCCAGCAAATATAATAATATCCGTTTTGGCGGGCATAAGGAAACTATACACAACATCGGTGTAAATCTATAAATTCTATTGCAGTCTTAAGACGTTGCAAATAGTTATTACAGAACACATGTTTTTTGTCAGATAACGAAATATATCGCAGTCAGTCAGTTAACTGCAATACGTGAAACACGCTTGGGCAATCATGTCTCGAAAGAGACATGACTGTCTGGGCAGAAGATTATCTCGCAGTAGGTTGCCATTGCTTTCTGCGGTAGAATGGTTGCCTCACCAAGGCTATAGAACCCAATCTGTCCTGTTATTAACCCATAACTGGAAGGAAGAGACGGATTAATACCTTTCCCAAGAGTATTTGCGCGTAAGTGAATGCAATGAATTCAAATGGTATTCGAACTCGGCTCTCCGATTTCTTGTTCCGAGCCGATATCCACTAGACCACCACGCACATCCACGCATATCGCAGTATAGAATCATATTATCGCTCGAGCCGCCTGGGAAACGTACCAGTAGACGCACTTAAATGTTTCTTTTTTTTTTTCTTCCATGAATAACCAATCAAACACAGCGTAATAGAATTAGATTCTGATGACAAAAAGGGAATGCTGTTTTCAGGGAAAACATTAGTTGATGGTTATAAATGTGATTGTAAAGGAGAGAATGTGAGAAGTTTTAATCATGGAGACTTTTGCTAAAGTATAACTTGTAAAAATATTCCCAGAATGTAAACAAAGCATTTAGGAATCTCCTCATACACGATTTGTGTGTTACACAATCGTTTGTGAATTTCTAAATTTTTCTTTCTCGTTTTTTCTTTCAATTATTTCGCTTATTGTACTGCATTTTATAATTTTCTTTCTCAATGCAGTTTTTCTTACGTTTTTTTTTCCGAGGACATTTCCGCTTTCAACATATTTGTACGATCATCTGTTTTAAAACGTTTCTACCTCGTTTTTATTTTTAATTTTTTAAAATTTTAATTTTTCTTTAATGTTGCCTGGCATAATCCAATAACTTTGACACCGCTAAAAACAATGTCTACATATATTCTTTAATTTCATTCATTAGTTTTTCTCATTCGTTATTTGATAGCTTCCGCTTTATTTCTCTAATATTTTTCCCATTAAAATACATTTTCTACTTAATGAAATATCATTCTTTCTTCTCACTTCCTTTTCTTTCTCTTCTCTTTATATCGTTGTGTATCTTTTGGTTTAAATCTATATTTTCGTTAATCCTATTAAAACACTTCTATTCATTTATCTCTGACGCAATATTACCAGAAATTGACCAACCTCCTAAATGACATTGAGATTTTTTGTCAGATTTTTTTCTCTCAATAATATTAATTAAAAACTCAATATTTTTATATTGTAACTATTCAGCATATGTGCAAAAAAATGAAGTGAGGCTGGGGTACAAATATAGGAAATACTCATTAGGATAGCCGTCCTTATAAGAAAACTCCTGATTCATAATCACGAGGAAATCTGTGCGCAGTTTTCAAAGGTTTTGATAAAAGCCCGCTACATTTGAGCAACTCAAATACTCTCCAAAAGTCTCGCAAATTTTTCGAAAACGGTGACATTTTGAGTTCATTAAAAGCTTTTTCAAATTTCCTGGATAATTAATTAAAGGCCGTTTCGAATATATTGTTATAGAACGGATAACCTTTTCTTACCGTCTTCTTCTGGGCCTTTATTTAAAATTTCTGTTTAAGTACTTCCTCGATTAGTGGAATTTAATTGAATAATCTCATCTTATATATTCGCTTGATATTGAAGTATCTATAATACTTCTATGGTGTTTCACAGTGGTTCGTCCCTTAATATTGATTAATATGCAGCGTTAAATGTTTGTACAATATAATTATTGAAAATCTATACGATTTCTTTTAAAGCTGGTATCTCTCATACATTAAGGTGCGAGTTACTATAGTGAGAATTTGAATGCTGCAGTCTTTCACTTCAGGAATTCAACCCGCGTTGATTTCAAGGAACTCTGTCGTAATGTTTTTTCATTCATTTTCTTTAACATAATTTGAATAACTGCCGTTGTTTATGTCGAAGGTAAATTTTTCATTTTTATTTCCTGAGAGATTATATTTTCATATCTATTCTATTATATTCTTCACGTCATTCTCTAGCATAATATTTATTTCCTCTTAAACCGCTTTATTTTTGAGTGAGGGCATATTTCATTTTGCCTCATATTTAGTTAGAGCTGATGTATTTCTGTATTTGAGAGTTGTTATTTTGCACGATGTTCCTGCAGATATTGGCAAGCGTGTTTGTGTTAAATATGGTCTTATTCAAGTTCCTAGCATAGTTTCCTATTTGGTGTGTCTGATCCGTGATTTAGAATGGTCACTGAAAAATTCATTAAACATAAAAAAACAATAAAGAAAAGTACATTTTCTATTTACAGTTCTTTGACATCTTCATCAAATTTCATGGCCCTAAAAAGCAAAATTTTACAGAATAATCTACTTCAAAATGAAAATTGACGGATACAACACTGATATTACATGGGCAGTCATCTGCAAATGGAAATTATCTTCTATAATAGCACATCACAAAACACTCTTTACACATTGCATACATTTACATACATTATATATTATTTAGTATTATTTTTTCCTAAATTATTATTATTATTATTATTATTATTATTATTATTATTATTATTATAGTCATCTTATCATTGATCGTTATTAATTTCATCACAATTACCTTTGTAAACTATACAAATATCCTGTAGTTTTATTTCTCTAACTGCTGTAAATTCATGTTGTTAAGACTATGTCCTCAAATAATGAATTTTGATAGGATCATACAGTGAATAAAAATTATTTCATAAACTACAGAAATTTTCCCTAAAAAATCTCAAATGGTATATTGAAACACGTTCCTAAAACAGCGCATCATTAAAAACTTCTCTGAAAACTGTTCAGGAGCAACGCTTTGCCAACGCAGATTAGACGTCGGGAAAGCAATTCCAGGATGCATACCACAGTGCTAAGGATATTCAAGCTGTTGAATCAAAGAATGGGGCGCAACACAAACTGCCAAGAATCCAATTTCCACCAGCATCTGGATCGAAAGCGTTCTGTATACTAGACAACATCATTTGCAAAACAGTACATAAAGAGCTGGGAAGAAAGAAATATTATGATTGATAGTGAATGCGTAATTAGGTTCTCGTTGCATTCTCAGAATGCAAGGTTTGCCGTTTTTTAAAAGTTTTCGTAAATGGGGCTTTATATTAGTGACTGGAGGCGGTGTGCAAGTGAAACCGTTGAGAGGGGCCACGAAAGAGTGCACATTCTCTTCTGATGACACTAGTTTAAATCATATGCTGTAGAGAAGCTCGGTGGAAATGTCATTGGCATATGGAGCATTACACATTCAGCTCGCTTCAGGTGTGTTTAAATTACTTTTCAGTAATTTACTTCTTTTTATGAAACACATTCCTAAAACTGCGTAAGCGTGGCATAAGCACAATTCATTGTTTTAACTATGGATAATAATAAAGTAAGCATGCTAAATGTTATGAGCGTAAAGATTACAAGTTTTATTATAGTAAACACGCATTAAACATGCGAACGTCTATGTGAGATTGAATTTCGGTATAACTTTTTTAGCGTATACGATGTTGACATTTATACGTAATGTTAACATAACTATTGCTGGCTTAGAATTACAGGAGGCGTGACATTTAAAATGTAGTTTAATTACTCAGAAACCCAGAACGACAACGCAGAAATTAATTAAAAGAAAAAAAATAATATTCGAAAAGTGTAATTTGTTTTAAAAAGATGAAAATAAGAATGGTTGATAGATGTTTTTAAAAAGTCCACATTTCCACTATTAATATGCCGAAACAAACCTGAGAAATAATTATGTACTCATGTTTTTTTTTTAATATATTCAACAATTTATTTCTCTTAAATCCGTGAAATCATCTTATATTTCTTCAGCTACTACATTCTATGTAGCAAAAGCAAATTTATTCCAACGTTTTGCCTCTGGCATCTGGGAAGAATCCTTCGACTATGGAAAACTTAAATGAAATCAATTGTATATAACTTACAAAAACCGGGGTTCTTTATAAGTATTTTAAATTTTCATCTCCGTTCACAACGTGGAAAAATATCGCTCATGACATATCGCCTTTCTTTACTATCAGGAGATTTCAATGAAATCCGAAGAAAGAATTGAATGTTGACACTGCTTTCTTCAATCTTTGGAAATCTAATTTTTAATTATATGCAACTGGCTGACAACCTAAATTATAAAATAGAATTTACCATACTATTTAGCATATAACTAGAGGAAAAAAATTAAGAATTCATGTTTGTTTAATTCTTTTTTTGGAAAGTTAATGCAATACATTAATCTTTAATTTGAAGTTGGCTTTCCAGTTTCATTTTCTGTATGCGTTACACTACCAGAATATCCAACTTCATACGATTTACAAATATAAAAAAAGAAATTCTGTAGCGCAAAGATCTATCACGTAGTAAAATCCATGATATTTAAGTGAGAGAAGCATGTGACCAGAAAATGACAAATTATTCCTCAAGGAATAAGCATACAGAGGCAATAATAAAAAGATTGATGAAAATTGGGTGAAAAACAAAGATGGATTGTTGAATAAATTATTTCCAACATTTAGGTCGTGAATAGATTAAAAAACAAAAACTAATTTTTAACTCTGTACTGTATCAGCGCAAATCTCTGTGGAAAACTATTTCTTGTTACGATTTTGTTTGTTTTGAATATATGTCTATCTACGTTTTCGTGCTGAATTGATCATGGATAAATATTCCCCAGATATACCTGATCAAGTTCTACAAATATATAAAAATTAATTGGATGCTCTAAGTCACGAATAATAACGACACAAATCATATCAGAATGCTACTCAGATTTAGCTCTGAAAATATTAATATAAATTCGCTAATGTTTCATATGTGTGCAGTTCACCAAACAAGAATTCTTAGAAATAACAAATGAGAATTTGACAAATGTGATCAGTCTTTTAAATAACATTGTAGATTAAAGGGATAATTTTATTGGATGCATTAGAAGGTTAAATAATTTTTTTCAGCTTGGATGAAAGAGTTTGTTATAGTTTCTTTATATAAGGCTTATGTTTATTTTGAATCCATATAACTCAGTAAATATTTAGGATGAAATTAAATTTTATAACACAAGTATTGTTTGGCAAATATAACAATTACACACACACACACACACACACACACACACACACACACACACACACACACACACACACACACACACAAGCACAAACACATACACGCATGCACACACACATACACATATATTTGTATATATGTTAAACCTAAACATAACGCAGACGTCATAACAATTAATGCCTACGTTATAGCTCTGAATAGTTTTACGACACAAAACTCTCTTTATCCGCTTTCATTACATACTTGTAAAATGTGTTTTTTATTACACCTTTTCTGAATATTAAGAGATACCAATCGTCTTTGCCTACCAAGATGATGTGTTTAGAAATCAAAAGCTTCGGTCATCATTTATTCCGAAATGAACGTTGGAGAGTTTCAGCAAAATTTTCTCATTGAGTGAGAAGTAATTTTCTTTAAATGTAGCAGTCGATTATTGAAATTAATCAACAATAATTTTAATAGTATTTCATAGTATTGGCTTATATATCATGTGCTGTACATATAGTGTAAACAAATATTTGTGTTTGTGTATATGTGTGTATATATTTAAGTAGAAATGTACAGTTGTCATTCTAAAATTAAACAGGAAGAATACACACATACAAAAATACATGTGTATATCTCGCTGCTTGTCTTAAGAGGGATCTATATTCTGTGGGGAATTGGAGTAAGAAGTGGCTTGTAAATTTAAATACGTCTAAAATCAAGCGTCTGTCTGTCAATCATCACATGCAACCTCACCTGGCTCCCATAGACACGGATCAAGCGTGTTATCCGGAAAGCAATACACTGCGCCTGTTCGGCCTTACGCTATCTTCCGATCTCAAGTCGGACAACTACACTGAGTCAATAGCTAAATCCACTGCTAGGAAAGTTGTGTCAGTGTGTCGGGGCAGGATGTTTTCTTGCCTGTATCCATCCATCCTGCATATATACAAATGAACCATTCGTCCGTGCATGGAGTACTGTTGCCATATATGATTAGGCGCTCCTGCTGTTCATCTCAGTGTTCTTGACAGGCTCGAAATGAAAATCAATAATAAAATTCCCCACCGACGGGATGTGGCTTCCCTTTGTCTGTTCTATAAATGCTTTCATGGCTTCTGCTCCAATGAACTTAAGTCCCTGGTGGCTCTGCAACAAGTGTTTACTCGTGCAACCAGACTCACACATTCACATTGAGATCAACCAAATGCATACAACAATTCTACTCCTTCAGCTTCTTTTCTCAAACTTCCCGCTTGTGGCACACGCTTCCATATTCTTGCTTTCCTAACAGGTACAAACACCAAGAATTTAAAAGTAATGTCAATACTCATCTCTTAACCAATTGATTGTAGTTCTTTCTTCACCATCCTGTATATCCTTTCCCTTTTCTCCACCTTTGCAACTGTCATCCCACCTGTATCCCCATCCTGTTCTTGCTCCTTTCTGAATGGTTCGTCTTTCTTTTCACTCTTTTCTGTCAAATCTTTTTACTCTAATGTAGCCTCCTGCACTTCAATGGAGTTACCGCTTGGCTCGGGGTGTTTCGATTATATATATATATATATATATAGACACACAAAGTGTGGAAACATGCGATTGAAAATATTATATAAATGTGGTGTATTTTGACAAACTAAATAATTTTGTATGGAATACTCAAGAAAAATTACCTTCAGAAAACTATGTACATTATAAAGGAGTAATTAATTGCAGAATATAAATTTTGAATGTGCCTGCTAAATCAAAAATTACTGAATTTTTACGATCATGGTAGTATGAAACATTAAAATATGTCACCAAGAACTGATCTAAGTTGAACAATTTCTTTCTGTATAAATATATGTAATTTGTGTATTTGATAATGTAATCAATATATATTTTATTCATGATTTCCTGCCATTTATCCAGAAAAATGATGAGTTGTTTGCATGTTCTGTATATATTATTTTACTGAAAAACATATCATATAAGAATGTTTTGGCCAAAATGTAATAAAATAGTTCACATTATTTTATTCAAATTTTACCATGATCACGAATTTTATAGGTAGCTAAAAAGTTATGATCATTGTTTGTACGTAGATATTAAAATAAATTACAGTTAAATAATCGCACTATTGCTGAAAAATGATTTCCTCTGAGTATGAAAACATTACAGAAAATGAAGTTCTCTATTTGCTGGTGTAGTGTTGACGAAAATGCAAGAAGTATCGACCGAGACAGAAAATGCTGCGTAAAAAATAATCAATAGACAGATCGGATAGTCTGAATTTCTGGGTCGCATTTCACACATACTTGATCAACAAACCCACGCAATGAAATGCAGAATATATATATATATATATATATATATATATATATATATATATATATATATATATATATCCCGATATCGAGATGTAGACGGACTAAAGCAAAATGATTCAATAGCAAAGGCGCCAAAATAGAGAATCTGAGCACTACAAACAATGGAGATATACACAAATAATAAAAGAACTAACAGGGGAAAGTCATGCTCAGCAACGGGATATATAAAAGCAAAGGCTGGCACAGTTATATTAAAAAAATAAAAAAATACATTAGAATGATACGAGTATATCGAAGATCCCTTCCTCGACAAGAGAGTGCAGCCAACAATTCACAATTAGGGATAGAACAGATTATTAAAAAACAAAGTGAAGTCGGCAATGGCCAAATTGAAGTGAAAAATGCAGCGGAAACAGACGATATTTTAATAAAAACGTTGAAGTCCTTAGAAGGCTTTGGCGTATACAGAATCATATAATAAACGAAATTTACAACTACGGCAATATAGCGGAGAATCTAAGCAGATAAGTCTTTATAATATAACCTAAGAAGCTAGGTGCCAAAAAAAGGTGACCTTCATCGAACAATCGGTTTAATGAGTCCCATAACAAAATTCATCATCCAGATTCTGATGAATAGAACGCGCAGTAGTCTTGGTCTAGATATGGAACAAGAACAATGCGGCTTGGTTAAAGATAGCGGAAGGATGAATGCGATATTAATGCGCAGAAGGGTAACTGAAAGTGCAATACAGATATAGAAGATCCTTTATTGTTCCTTAAAAAACTACGCAAATTTGTTCGACAAAGTGCAACAAAAAGAAATGATTAGGATCCTCGGCTATTTTGCTATTTAAAAAAGAATTTAGGTTAATCAAGAATCTATATTGGCAGCAAAAATCTTGAGTGCGGATAGGAAATGAACTCAGCAGTTCTAAAAACCAGAAAGTGGCTTAACACAAAGATATATTTTCTCACCGGATCTTTTCTACCTATAAATCGAAGTAATTATGCGATAAATAGAAGCCTTGCAGAGATTTTTCGTTGCCGGCCACAATCTCAACAATGACAGATACGGGGATGACACAGTGATGATAGCAGACACAGAAAATAAAAGGCAGGACCTTCTGCCAGAATGCAGCAAAAAAAAATTAAAGACAAGACTACGCATGATCTACAATTAAAAAAATGAATATATGGTCATCACCAAAAGTAGGACTGAAATATGCCCACTACAAATCAGTCAGTTAAGTGCCATACGTGATACACGCTTGGTCGATCATGTCTCGAAAGAGAGAGAGATGACTGACTGGGCAGAAGATTATCCCGCAGTAGGTTGCTATTGCTTTCTGCGGTAGACTGGTTGCCGACCAAGGCTATACAACCCAATCTATCCTGCTATTTAACCCATAACTGGAAGGAATAGACGGATTAATAACTTTCCCAAGGGTATTTAACGCGTAAGTGAATACAATGGATTCAACTAGAATTCGAACTCGGCTCCCCGATTTCTCGTTCCGAGCCGATATCCACTGTACCACAACGCACATCCTTCATTTGAACTTGCGACCACTAACAACAGGGGAAGCCACCAGTTGATCTGGTGTGTCTTAGACCGCACGACCAAGAACGATTCCACGTGGCCTAGGGGTAGAATCGCCGACTGACGCCGATTCGGTCGGGTTTCAATCCTGGCTTAGGAGGTGACCGGAGTCTAAGCCGTACTGATGAGTTGTGATACAGCGAAACAGATCTGTCTGCTGATGAATATAGTATATATATATTTATATAATCCTTTCACCCAAACAACAAATCAGAGAAACTAAAAAAATATAATTGGAAGTGTTTTGAAAGGTGATGGAAAGTTCGACAAAGTTGTCCAAAAGCTTATTAGCATGGACAAAAAATTACTTAAGAAGCTAACTAGTGTACTGAAAGACAGGAAAAATCTAATTTGAAAAAAGAACACAACACAATATATATATATATTGATTACATTTTGCTCATAATAAGATTAGGCAAGTACACAGTTGTATTAAAACGTGTTCACTACAATCTCATTGTATATTTTTTATTATTAATCATGTCTGTATTAACTCGTTAACAAATGAAGAATATATATATAAATATCTATATATATATATATACATATTTACTTAATATAAATTATAGTTTTAGAATATGTAAAATTATAATAAATTGTAGAATTTGTTTCGACATTGAAATGACAATTTCTCATCAGCTAGTTAATATTCATAGCTCTATTTTTATATTGAGCACTGTTTTAAATTAATGGTTTCAACGATATTAATATTTTTTCTTTCCTTAATACTTGGTTTTATTCATCTATATATATATATATATATGCTGTTCTTTCATTTTGTTCTCTTATATATATATATATATATATATATATATATGTGTGTGTGTGTGTGTGTGTGTGTGTGTTTGCGTGTGTGTGTGTGTAATGTTGGGTTTAGATAGCTTTTGGCACTAAGTTTTACTGTGTGTTGTTTATACACACACACACACACACACACACACACACACACACACACACACATATATATATATATATAATTATGAATTTAAATTTCATTGCGACAAAGTAATTTCAATGTTTCAAGATAGAATGTCGTCATTAGGCAATGATTTATATTGGCTGGAAAATTATTTACACTCATACACCCACACATACATACATACATACATATATATATATATATATATATATATATATATATATATATATATATATATATTACCATGCCTCTTTGTCACTATGCCCGTTATGCAATCATAAAGGGCATATTTCAGATTGAGAGTTTAATAGATTTGAATTTGAATTCAATGAATATCCATGGGATTATATGTTATAAAGTTAAGTTATTGCTCTTTTCATAAATGCCTTAGGTCTTCCCGCAGACTTGGTATGTAGTGCAACTATAGCAGAAATTGAATTATGATAAAAAATGACACCACCACAACAACAACAACAACAATAATAATAATACTAATACTACTAATAATAATAATAACAATAGCTTCATTTATTACTATATTTAGGCGCCCTGTGATGAAATAAATATCTGTGTTAAAATATATAAAATATAATTAAACATTATTTTCTTGACATTTGAATTGAAATGTATCGCATACTACATCGACTATTACCGATACTAATGATCATGAATATTTCAGAGAATTAGATTTAACAGATCCCTGTTAGTTCCATTTTAAAAGTGATTAAACAAAACATAGCGACTGGACGAGCTACTCGATTCAATAGAATATTCCCAATATTATAACTATTTGTTTTTTAAATATGATTTAACATCAAAGTTTTCGCAAATAAGATTGATACATTTACTAAATATGCTTGCAATACGTTTCTATATAACGTGTAGTTTTGCTAAACGTTAAATAAAAAATGATTCTGTTATTATTAACTATGATAGTACAGTAAATAAACAGTAAATCACTCGTATGATTATCACCCAGATCCGATTAAATGGATTGGATATGTAAACACACACTCACGGAATAATCAAAGTTTATCACTTAGACATCCGTAGCAGAGACCAAAAATGCACCGTTTTTATAAATATTGTAATCTCTGAAGAATGTAATTTAACTTTGAAAAACTTCAAATAACTGTCAATATGCAAGTATCTTAAAGTGTAAATCTAAAAATATTGTACATGAGAACATTAGTAATTCCAGTTGTAGTTGGAACCCTCGGAGTGATTTGAATGCGGTTTTGATACACACATTGAAAGAGATTCGGGATATCGAATGCTTTAAAGAAAACCAAAAGAATGTTCTCACAAGTAAAGTTTACAGCTTACGAAGAAGTTGCTACTGTAGATGTGTGTCGTTTTAGTCGATTTTGTTCATTTTTCTAATAAAATTGATAAGTAGAAAATTGAGCAATTTCTGACCTTAGTTGAGATCCATATATATCGTGTATAAAATAGAAATAAAACAAAATGAGAACTATAAACTGATGCTACAATATTGATAACTCCCATGATATATGATCTTAATTTGAAATGCTAGTATGTATGTATTTCATAATTAAGATAAATTTCAACAATACCATAATAAATACTGTCATTGTCGGTGTCAGTTACTTAACCTTAAAGAATAGAGCTTGTTCTCTAGAGTTGGCCATTTGAGTTTCACTGTTGAATAACGCAGTTACTGGGTGATAGTATATCCGTGTGTTCGAAGAAACGTTTTTTAAGTTTGAATAACACCTCAGCCAAGTAGACTGGTATCATAACTGGATGCTTCTCAATCAAAATATATCAGATTCCACTGTGTTACCTTAACTGCAGATATATCTAACTAGGCCTTCCCTGTAATATCATGCACCGCTTTGATTAAAAATCGATTGCTCTATCTCGGATATTTGTCTAAGATTCATTCTTCACGTACAGCATGATAAAATCGGCGTCATTAATGTTATATTGCACATCGTTTCTCTATAACCTCTTTCGCATTTCTAACCTTCTACGACCCCAATAAATAATAATGATAATAACAATAATACTATTAATGATAATAATGATAATAATATCAATAATCAAATGCAAAGACATGCATAGCTAACTTGACAAAATAAGGCACTTATAAACTAATATTGTTCCTGTAGAAGTTCAGAATTCGGATTTGATAATGAAAGTAACTCTACAAGAAATCAGGATTTTCTCTGCTGCATCATTTTTTCAAGTAACTAATAATAGACGAAAAATTACAGCTCATAAAACTTAAAGAACTTTGTCCATCAATTTATTTTTTTAGGGTGGGTAAGTAAAACGTCAAAGAATTACATATCTTGCGACTCAGTGGCCATTGATTAAGATCAGGTATGCGATTATATAACACATTCCAGTAGACTTTAGAAATAATAATACTGAATTGAAGCAGAAAAATATGTAACTACTGTAAGCGCAGTAAAATATTTGCAAATATCTATTACTGCAATTGCATGTGGAAATCTGTCCATTTCTAAATGTAAGCCTGACTATAATGTGAACATATATATTACTGATGGTATATTCTTCACTCAAATTTTAACTTACTAAAAACGCATAATTCCTGTAATTCCAATTGTCAAACAGATCACCTACACAAAGCCAGATACTTTAATTAAACGTAGAAAAAAGAGAGAACTAATGAACAATAAACAGGTTTTGGTGTTACTTCTTTGAACAAAATATTTGAACATAAAAAAAAGTATAAAAACATTTTCATTGACAAGGCCACCCATTGTACATGTATAAAAATATTATCTGCTCTTGTAAAAATGTGTCTAGATCAATCCTTCTGACCCAAATATAATTACTAGTTTTCTGTGTAAACCCCAGGAGAGAAACGGTTTCTGTGTATATTTGGCGGGCCTTAGACAGAATATCAGTCATGTTCATCAGTCAAGTTTCGATGCCATTTTTGCATGACACAAAAAAAGACAATTGAAAAGAACACGGCAAAACGCTCAACCTGGGATTAGATGTGTTACGTAATCATGAAATCGGTGCCACAAATCCTGAGTGATTTTTTAGAAAAGATTCATACCAAGTTTTGAAATTGGAAAATTGAAAAGAGAAGTCAACAAATGTGTGTAATTTCCCAACAAAAGAAATTCTATTTTTTGAGAAAATATAATAAAAAAATTGAAAAAGAAAGAAAACTTGGTTTGAATAAAATGAACAAAAAATTTAACATAATTTGTTTATTTGTGTTTAAACGCATTTTTCATAACTGCAGTTTAAATCTTAACAAAATACAAGTTTTTGTATCATTTTGTTTTTATTGATAAGTAGTTGATAAGAATGCTCTTGAATGGAGACTGAAGGCACGTTTTCATTTGTTCCGAAAAAAATGCACTCAGAAGAACAAACTCAGTTTGCTTTAAATCTGTCTTCACTCAAACCATTTAATCGAAACTTCATTTCGTGGAATGACATAATTCATTTAAATATCTACTTAGAAAATTTGATATATATATATATATATATATATATATGGAATGAGAAATGGGTAAATTTTTGATATTTATATCGTTAATTTCCTGCATATGCGTTACATATTCGATTGCATACTATATTAGGGTAATTTGGGTACTATCTGTGAGAAAAGGAACAAATTGACGCAATACATTCCTAGAAAAATGCTGGTGTCTCGATTTAAGGACAGTGCTAAATTTTCTCTCTCATTCTATCACACACACACACACACACACACACACACACACACACACACACACACAGTTTTTTAAGCGCAACAACGTTTGTTTACCAGTCCAAACTTTTAGACCATGATAGCATTATTTGGCTCAACACCGCAAGTAAGGAAGACATATAGCAATCTGATAAGTATTTTTTTTTTACGTTTAGGGCCTCCCAATGTTTTCTGAGACCCAATCAGAACAGCTATATTTATCATAATTATAATCATCATTAGTTTTATGACTGGATGTTGTCGTGTGTTTGCCGCGCTTCTAAACAGCTGATGAGTACGCTCCCAATTTGGATTTCAAAGATGCATAAATATTTATTCATGTATAGTATGATTTGAATAATATCTATCCAAGTTCAGGTAAGACCACTGCTGATTGCTTCAACTTGAAGTCTCTAACTATGGCCACAAAGACCATGGTTTTGATACTATCGAGAAAACATCAATTTTTTTGTCGGCTTCATTCTCCATCTCATATTATCAACACATTAGTTGCATGCATAAATAGGGAGTCCTCTCTAAACCATTGTGATTGGTGTACATTGAGCATACACACATTTTACTCCCTCCTCTCGTAGATCTTGATTCAATAGTGCTTACAGTTTATTCCTCCACCCCACTCAAAAAAGTGTTGATGGAGTACCAACTGTATTGAAATGCAGCAGGGATTACATTGTTTCGTGTTTCTTGTAATAAACCTTAATTTTATTTTTGATGAAATTAATTTTTAAATTAAAATAAATCTGAAATAAATAAAGAACTTTTGTTTGAAACTGAAATTGTTTCGCATTAAATGCAAGAATGACAGATCTTTTGCGAATATATTAAAATGACTTGATAGATAAAGAAATGGTATATTTCAGGAAAAAATGTTCTTGTGTCTGAGAATAAATGTTGTTATGTTTTAGCAAATATACTTTAATAACTGAGAGAAGATCTAACAGAAAATACTAACACCGAACGTAAACTTATCAATAAGGATAACTCAAACAAGTCAGTATGAGCTACTGATTCAAAATAAAGCTGAAAGGCTCCTCACACAATTGATGAAAACAAGGAGCCACACTATAAATTATAAAGAGAAAGAACATGTATTTGTCAGCGGAAGTGTTTGCCCGGTGTGTTTCTTCTTCTTCTTCTTCTTCTTCTTCTTCTTCTTCTTATTATTATTATTATTATTATTATTATTATTATTATTATTATTCTTAATGTGCTGTGTATTTTCAGGATATGAGAATCATGGAATCCATTTGTAGCGCTTGATTTATATTCTCATGGTATATCATCTAAACACCGCTTTATTAGAGTAGCAGCAAAAATGAGCAGTTCCCAGCAGATGATCATTTGCTGACCATACTAGCACAGCTAAGTGCAGATTTGTAACATGCACCTCCTCCACTAGAAAGCTAGTAACATTTCATAATCACGGAGCAGACCACGATTTTTTCTTAAGTTACATTGAGCCACTTTAATCTGAATAAAGTTCCTTGCGTAGAAAATAACTATTGCGACAGAAGCTCACACCCGACCTTAAGTGGAATGACATAAAATCTTATACATGATCCGTCACTGATTACAATGCAAAAATGTTCTGTTCCCTATCTCCTTGTTTACGTGCCGTCTCTTTTCAGAACATAGGCGATCTAAGACTTCCACTTATTCTTCTTTATTTCTTGTCACTCTTAATATTTCTACTCTTTGTATCTCTCTCGAACCCGGATTCACCATCTGCTTACTCAAGCCCATCAAGTATGTCTCGTGCTATTTTCCTCTATCTCATTTCCCCCATCCGCTATTTGAGTGTCAGATTCTCTAAGCCCACCTTCCTCATCACCTGACCCATAAAATTCAGCTGTTTTTTCCTTATTCTTAATATTAGTTTCCTTTTCGTTTGGATCATCTTCAAAACATTGTCGTCATTTACAGGCTCGATTCATGATATATTCTGCATCTGTAAAACCAATTTTCTGTTGATTGAAATCTCTCGTTCATCTTTAAAGAGATTGTTAGGCATCTGCTGCCATATTGTTGAACAGATATTAGATGAGTAAGGTAACATAACATGCAGATGAGAAAATATTTCGGGTAGGATAATGATGGAAAGTGTGACGCATAAACGCAACGACGGTTAATGATAACTGAATATTCTTTTCATAAATCGTCTAAGGTATTCTTCTTCTTTTATGTGCCCTGTCTCTTCAGAACGTAGTCGATCATGGCTTTCCACATCTTCCTATCCCTGGTGGCTCTTAGCAAGCCTTCTCTTGTTAGACAATGCACCCCTAGTTCTATCATTTACTTAATTATGTCTTTCAAATATGTTATCCGTTGCTTTACCCTGTCTCTTTTTACCTCTATCTGCTCTGTTAGTATCAGGTTCTCCAAGCCCTCCTTTCTCATTGCATGTCCCATTGAACTTCAGCTGTCTCTTCCTGATGCTGAATATTATTTTCCTATTCGTTTCCATCATTTATAAGACCACATCATTGCTCACATGCTCGATCCATGATATTCGCAGCATCTTTCTGAAGAACATCATTTCAATTGAAGCGGTATAAAAAAATTGCTTTAGACAAGGAAAATATCCTTCCTTATCTAATTTATCTAATTTCTAATATTACAGCGCAAAGTGGATAGTTTTTACATCGATGATGAAAATAGATGTGAACATAAAAACAAAAGCATACAAAGAATATTGAGAAATAAGAAAGTAACAAAAAGAATGTGCAGAACCAAATAACGCAACCAACTGCTTCCTTTTAATCAACTCACCCCAAGCAAGCCATTGTTTCGCAGGAGGTTACAAAGGGGAAATTGATGGGAAAGAGGAGTTACTTATAGGTAATGTCAAGAGTAGGGTAATAGACGGATGTGAATAACGAGGGTGGGGGTGGAGTAGACGAAAAAGGATCTTGTAAAAATGGATGCGAGTTAGTGAGATAGAAGATGTCTATTGACCTTACATTTTAAATACCTGGAGATTTTAGCCTTCGGGAAACCAAGTATATGGAAGAGAATTCCACAGGTGGAATTTGCGTGACAAGAAGCTATTCGAGTAGAAAATGTGGTTACATTTTATCGGTTTAACTGTAAAAGAGTGGCACCTATTTGCTAAACTTGAACCAGGCAGATGACATTTACAGAAAAAAAAAACATGAAGAAATGATTGGATAATGCAAAATCATAAAGTGTAATTGCACTTGCATAACCAGAGAACGTAGATCAAGTAGACTGTTAAATATATTCCTGGGGTTACATGTTTGTACGCAACAACATAGATCAAATATTTTTGCACCTATGAAAAAGAATATGCAAAGTCGTAGAAACATATATTATACAGATGACCTAATCATTGACTTAACATGCTAGACATAAATATAACGGACGCGAAGTAGCAAATATTGCGTGTGCGTTTAAATCACTGATCTTGACTGAAGTTAATTGAAAAGACGAACAAAATTGAGAGAAACTTGCAAGGGACATGAAGAATGTATGAAAGATTACGAATAAGTTAATTGATGCAATTTCAACTGTCGATGCTCTATTTGTAATGCTAAATCTTCTTACGATGTTCGAAGATATGTACTTTAAAACACTTGTATTTTCAATGTAAAACATTTCAAACATTGGTTCTTTTAATATGTAGGCTCTCTCAGCCCAAGCAACGAATAAATGTGTATAAAATAAATATTTTCCTATTATTGTTTATGAATCATTTGAAATTTGTGTACAATTACGGTTTCATTTCATTACTAATCAGTCAGTCAGTTAAATGCCATAGGTGATACACGCTTTGGATGATCATGTCTCTTTCGAGACATGACTGACTGGGCAGAAGATGATCCCGCAGTAGGTTGCCATTGCTTTCTGCGGGGGAATAGTTGCCAGCCAGGGCTATATAACCAAGTCTGCCCTGTTATTTTAACCCATAACTGGAGGAAAGAGGCGGATTAATACCTTTCCCAAATTTATTTGTGCGTAAGAAAATGCAAGGAATTCGACTGGAATTCGAACTCGGTTTCCTGACTTCTCCTTCCGAGTCTATATCTACTGCACCATAACGCACACCCATTTGTAGTACAATTCTAAAATTTCGTATATATATTTTGTTACGTGTTAAGTGTAACCACATATATATATATATATATATATATATATATATATAATTACTTACTTTGTGGTCATACTTAAATTCCACTAGTACACAGTTGCATAAAAATTTTCAATACATTGATAATGTATAACTTTTGAAATTTTTCATTTTTAATCGAATGATTACCCAACCAAAGATTCTACCTTCCGGTGTATTCAGGTGATTTACATCAACATTTGGATCTGTACGCCCGCGTTTTATTCAAAATACCAGTTCTTAACACTTGTTTCCGACCGAGCAGAATCTGAATAGCAACTATCACAACATTGCTTTACATGAACAGTATTTTTCCCATCAGTAAGGAATGCATTATCAACACGAAATTCAGATTGTTCTATTCGTTTCAAAATTTGCTATATTACCTTCACTTAAGTAACTGTAATTTGTATACTAATTATCTGATCCGGCCCAATCTTTGTCACGCGCTAATAGATGGTTAATAATTTATAAACATAATATGTGTTTTATTCTTAGCACGGTATATGTGTCAAGTACGGGACTAATTGAGTAATGTTTTATTTATTTATATTTGTAACGAAAACAATAATAAATAATAGGAGGAAAATGAACACAAATATGAATTTATACACATACATGCACACACATATTTATATATATGCATCAATATATAATATATAAAAATACACATATACTCAGAAAAGAGTTGTGAAATTCCTTAAGTATTAATTTGAAAAATAAAAAAGTGAAATTTAAAAATTTAAAAACTAATTGAAAATTAGATGAAAATTGCTAAAGAATACTTAAATGAATAATTATATTTATGTAAAAATAAAATTTAGGGCTATATGGTTTACTCAGATCATTATTTATTTTTCTGCATTTGTTCATTAAATAACAACGTTTGTTTAATAAATTATGTTTACTAAGGTGTCGTGAGAAGATAATGTTTCTGAACGCATAAATTAGAATTATTTCAATTAAATTTTACTCTTTTCAAAATGATTTCTTAATAATAGTTGCGTTTCGTATTGTTTTGTAAACATAAGATATCAGATTAATATTACTATATTGCATTTTCTATTTGTTGACAATTGACCCAATATAGAATTTATTATCGTTATCTGAATGTATATTAGCTTTGTAAATTATAGACTTATTAATACATTAACCGTTATCCTTTTTTTATCGGGACTGGAAATTACCTTTATATGTTTATTGTTAATGGTATGGGGGTTTATATTATTTTGCAGGTTAACAAGTTTTTTCTTAATATCTTATATATAAATTGCATGTTATAAATTTTTCTATTAACACCTTATAATTAAAGGAATATTCATTCTTCCTTGCGCAGAATGACAGAAAATGCATGTTTTGGTTTCAGTGAGAAAGTAACTGAAAGAAAGAAATAATGAAGATAAGACAGACGTCTTTAATTGTAATTTTAAATGTTTCAGTGTTATTGAAGAGTTTTTAATTGCAAATATTCTTTTTGCACATCCCTACTTCTTGAAATAACGACTCGAATTCATATTTATTATTGCAATTAGAGTATTTGTTAAATTATTAATCTCAATTATTTATCGATGCCATGGCGGAAATTCTAATGATATTTTATTGTTGCAGAAACCGTCATCGTTTTATTAATTTTTAAACTTATATATTATTTTTTATCAAAAAATGAAAATAGCAAAACTGTTTAATTCTATAATTTTTGCTTTTGTATTCATATAATAATTCTTCATTTTCTTATTTATGTTAAGTAGTGAACGTGTACATTTTGCTCGGCCAATAAACTTAAGTCATGAATTAATTCGGTTCGATCACGGTAAAAGACGGAACACATATTATTGATGCTGTTAATCTTTTGACAAAAAATATCGACTAACATATTCACACATATTAATTGTCTCGTTAAAAAAATGGATACATTTTCACTTTCAAATATTTCAGTTTATGCAATTTTTTTAGCTTATAATTTACTGCATTTCTATTCGTGTTTATTGTGCACTCTTTTGGTATAATAGTTAATCTCTGATATTGAACACTATTGTTGTCCTATTGGGTATTTCCACGAATAGTTCGTAATTCCAGAACATACAAGCACCTTATTACACCATTAATTTAAGAATCAATATTGTTAAGAAAATAAAAGTAGGAAGACTGTGAATATGTCACGGATATTTATGATGCAATCATAATTGTTGCTGGCAGTTACTTCTCCGGCATTGCATCATGTATATTCACGATTCTCCTGCTTTATTATATGTAAATTGGCATAACACAGCGATTTCATTCCCTAAGTTGATATTTCTTTATTAGCGTCAAATTGCATTATCATCATTAGCAACTTCATAAAATAGCTTTCATTGCTATATTTTAAATAGGCATTTTTTTCTTTTTTTCGATATTTCACACAGTGATAAATATTGCGATGCATGTATCTATTGACATGAGAATTATTAATAATATTATTGCTTTCAGTAACATGTTTAGGCTGTTCATAATCATTTCTTGTTTTTTAAAAGCCGTACATAATTTATTTAAAAGACGTAAGTTAATTATTATGAATCGTGATATTTTTCGTCTCATGTTATTTCCCATGTAACTCTAAAAATGAAATATGTCTATTCAATTACATCAAGTTCTGTATCAAATGATAGGAATCATTTATATCATTATAAGAATCATACATTCTCATGTATATACCACATAAACTACAGCATAAAATATACACGCACTTTAATACACAAAGATTTATATATCATTAAAATATTGCATGATTATGTTGTTAGTGATGCTTGCATTCAACTGATAAACCTTATGTTTAGAAAATTATCAGAGCTAATCTGATTCACCAATTTTTGCAATTATATTCTATTCTATAAACAAAACGTTATTGATGTCCCTCGTTCATACTTTTCTCCTAAATTCATAATATATTGATAGTGAACAGTCTGCTTCGTAATCTGTTTGATAAAATATTTACCTAAGCATCTGCCAGAGGTTGTCGAAAGCAAAGAAAAGAAAGAAAAATGAAAATGATTAATTCATCCTGCATATATTGTTTATTATTGGCTTTATGAATTATTAATATAAAATAAATGCAAGGATAAATTCACCCGTCCAGAATAACGTTTCAAACTGTTTACTTCGTACATATTTTGGATTACTTTTATTTTATTTTATTTCCTTGATGTGTTATTCATTAACAGTTTCTGATTTTTTATTTGTTTTCATTGTTGATCTTCATGGTTTCATTTTTCTGCATTTATTTGCTATCTTTGTGTGGCGTGACCACTGTCGCTTCGAGAGAAAATAAAGATAATATTAGAGCATTAAATATGCAAATTAAAGTACGGACTGACGAGTCTCATTATGAAATACCAAATAATAATTATTGTAAAAAAAAGATCTAGTAATTATAAGTGAAAGCTGAAAAAAACTTCAAAATATTAGATGTAGCAAGTTCAACTCTCCAAAGAAAATTTCTGTATATATCTGGAAAATGTTATATAATAAAATGTGATAATAGCACAAGTATCTCCATTATTTGAGATATTTGAAATTTAATGGATGATTCTCACAAGTACACACTGCTTCATTCTCTAGAGAGTGGTCATAGTGTATGATAGAATAGCCGGTTTCGCATTGAGAATATGCACATTGTTTTTAAAGAGCAAAGCGGTATATCACAACCACGTTCACAGAATCCAAGATAAGAAAGTACTGACGAAACTTATATTGAACTAGATATGGCAACAAAACAGACAGTATACTGAAGACTCATCGGAGCCTGATTTCTATTAAAAAATAGAATTTACTGATATTCCCAAAGCAGAATGCCTTCTGGTGATAAAGGACGTTTGATTTCAGACATATAAAAGAGTGCTTGATAAAACTTCCCGGCAATATTAATAATACGCTCATAATCATTAAGGATATAATAATTATTACTGCTGTACGGCTATTCAAGCAATATTATAAAATATATTATTCAAATCAATCAAAAAATATCGATATGGAAAACAAAACCTCACCTCAATTATATAAATGTAACGTATAAGATTGGCAAAATAAAATTTAACAGAAAAAATTCAAGTTGATTATTTGTCTCACTTACTATTTTGCATAACACTTTTCGAAAGCAGTAGCAAGGTTTTGTTTGTCTGCATTTCTTCACGAGGTAGGAGGAAAAGTGTCGTGTCGTGTCGTCAGCGTAGACACCTACATGTGATCTGATTACAGCATGGAGGTCCTTTAGGAGAATCAGAAAAAGGCGTAGAACCTATGATAGACCACTAAGGGACACCCAAAGTTCGTATGATAGGATCTGGAATCATGACAGTTAATTTCGACCATTCGAACAAGCGTCCAGATATAGCATAGGCCTTTAGCTGGCGCAGAAGGCCAGCATGCCAGACCTGTCAGATGCTTTGGAGGTATCCAAGACAACAACTCTAGCTTCGTCGTTTTTATTGGGAGCCTAATATATGTAGTAAGTGATGTTCGTTAGCATATCAGTGGTAGACCTAGCAAAGCGGAGCACATACTGTGAGTTGGACACCAGTTACTGGGCTATGTGATGTTGAGCTACTTCAGTACTGATAAAGGCCTCGAACATTTTACCAAAAATAGTAGAAATCTGATTGGACGATAACTGATGCGGTCTGAGGGTTCTCTCGTGTTCATAAAAACTGTGACCATAGATGATAATCTTCGGCAGGAATGAAAGCAAGAAGTACAGAGACAGTACTTGTAGAGTTAGGAGAGATCAGAGGAGAGTTTAGATCACTAACACAGTTTTCTAGCTAATTGGCATATTTTGAATTGAAGTCAACAAACACACATATATTGGCGAACGAGTGGGAGACAATAGATTTATCTATATTAACAGATATACTGTCCACCAAGCGGCAATGAAGGGGACTGATAGAGAAAGAAAAGATAGCTAACTGAGTTTAGAAGATCGCGATGGAGCAATATGCATTGATGGGCAGGAGATTCGAGAGGAGAATCCCTAGGCAGTGGGAGGTTTTTGTCTACAGAGACTCCCAAGCCATGCATATAGACACTGTTGTCTTTTCTAAGATGTGGAACGTAATCTGGGATCAAAATAATTAGATGAGGGTATTGAGGGGTTTAGTATACATGTCTTGAAGTGTGCTACTGTCAATTACAACTGTGCAAATATGTAAATAAATTTCTTATTTTGAGTTGTAAAAATAAACACATGTTTTCTCGGTATTATACGCTACTAAGTCCCACTTTCTGCATATGTCACTGTTTAATTCTCAAAAAGATTCTACCTTCAATATGGCGATTAAGTGTCAAATTACCTAAACACTCTTCTCTCATTATATATATATATATATATATATATATATATATATATATATATATATATGAAATTTATATTTGTCATTATCATTTTAAGGAAAATATTTCTTTGTTTTAACTTAAACGTTAGAATTCCAAAAAACATGTTCTGTTTATGATATTTTCATTATAATGCTGCAGAACCTAAAATTCTTTTACCCAATTATGGACTTAAGATGCGCGAAACTGTGCAGTAGATTTCGGCTCGGAACGAGAAATTCGAGAACTCGAACTTCAGTTGAATTCGGTAAATTCCCTTATGCGCAAATACCATTGATAAACATATTAATCGGTCTATTCTCTCTGTAGTTATGGGCTAAATCGCGCAATTGGTCATGTAATGTCAACCTTAGGCCAGATAATGTTTTGCCCAGTCAGACATGTCTATTTCGGGATATGATTGCACAAGCATATGACATTTAACTGATTGAAAGATAAATAGCAGGACAGACTGGGGCTTATAGCCATCTATAGTAAGCATTCAGAGAGAAGAAATTTTGAATTCAAAAATAACATGGCGAGGGTTATTAGCAGGACACTGTGTTCTATGTATTTGTTGGACTTCTACAGCAGAATTAACTGTAAGTCTACCAAGAGAATATCTTCAGTTATTCTGAAAACGTGATTTGAGCCAGCATAGAAGAGCAGGAATATAAAACAATCATGATAATAATATCTCCTACAGACACACAGCCTGCATCAAGACAAATTAAGACATTGATGATGATCATCTACATATCTACTGAGGCATTATGATACAAGCAGTAAAAATGTGGAACGTTAGTCTTAAAATGACAGAGATTTAATATTTGCGGCTGTAAAATTGTTCACGAAAAGTATCTGCATACTAATGATATGAATGAGGAACTCTCAATTTCAGACATAAATATATTCCCTAATAATTAACAAGAAGCTGTGAAGTCACCAAATTTATAGTAATTTGAAACGATAAGCTGTTTGGTCACTGTCTGCATCAGATAATACTGAAACTCTTAAGACCATCAAATTTCGTGTAAACTTTAATTTGATACTGTCTAGAAGTTTGGGGACGGAAGTCGAAGTTCTATGTGAAATAATCAAAATCGCTTCAATGATTTCACATGTAATATTATAATTCAAATCAACCTGATATAATTGATTACATCCTTAATAGATAGCAAAAGATTTGTAAAAATAATGCTGAGTTATACAGGCAGATTTATTAAAATGCAACTGGCTTTCTTAATTTAGTAATCTTTCGATTCAATCGACACAAGATTCATAACCTAATGTAATGATTTCTTGAAAAAAAAGCAAGAGTAGCTTCATACGTATGTTGAAATATTTTGAGTAAGGAATGTGATACATTTCCTGAAATATAAGGAGATATGTAGAAACTATTATCGATATAATTAATTTTATATTCAATATGCTCGACATATAAGCCAATACATCAGTATATTGACGTTATCTATTGATGAGTCAGTTTGGAGTCAACTAAAGCTGAGGCTAAGAATTCTGAAATATTTAATCATGTATATTTAGAAAACAAGGTGAGATTTCGGAAAATATTGGAAATTAGAGGTACATTGTTACTGAGCAACTGACACGGGTTTATGGGGATGGGTAAGAAATATATATCACTGATGATTTTAATTAGTTTGTCTATACTCTTTTCATATGATATTAATCCATATATATATATATATATATATATATATATATATATATATATATATTATAAAAATGTTTTTACATAATATAAAAAAACAATGATGTCAACGACCTGTAATTGCATATGCTTTCGTATAATTCAGCGTTCATACAATAACCTGTTTCGTAACTTCTTTTCAATTTTAAATTGTATGTTTCTTTGGATTATATTTTGTATATTGAGTCCCGATTTTACTATTATCTCAGAAATATTATGATGAATATTTTACATTTGAAATTGTATCTGATATTATAAATCTTATTAAAGTAGGAAAAATGCAAGTCCGAAAGTTGTAAGGAACGCATTTTTCAGTACATATTTTCTGGAATATATAGAATTATAACAGTAATAGACAGTGGTTATTACTCAGAAATGTGGTATCTATTTAAAATGCAATGTAGCCATTCAAATAATGTTGTAATAATAAAATAAATCTCAGATCAAAAAATAAAGACATTAATGCCATAGAAATTTGGCACTTTCTTAAAAATGTTTATGCATTTCGAAAAGTTTTTATTGTTGTTATTATTAATTTAAATATATATATATATATATATATATATATATATATATATATATATATATAATATTCTTTTAATTAATAAATGAGAGAAAATCTGTTGAACAAATCAGTAATAACCACGTTTAAAATTCGTTTCTACAATTGCTTTAAATCTCCGATATAACGGAATTTTTGTAATTCTCTGAGAATTTTGAAACGGTTCTGAACCAAGAATATTTCACCAAGTTCTATCATACAGAAAATTCGCAATATATCTTTTCTCCGAAATAAAGAGAAGGAAAATATGATGTTTAATATAATGATGAAGGTAAAAGACTGAAAACTATATGGTACAATGAAATTGGATTCTCTAAAACTTTGGAAAACAAACAAAATAGATCATATATAATCATACAATAGAACAAGTGACTGAAAAATGTTTTTACTGGAGCATTTGTAAGCCAAATATATATTTGCTGTGTTCATTGATTCTTCTCAATGCCGTCTTTAGATAATGGACTGAAGAAAGAGAAAAAATGTTAGGGACTAGAAAATGATTTCATGGGAATGGAATATGAGATATGTTATTTACATTCTATAAAAAAATAATAATCACACCGACTGATCGAAATCACACACTCACGTGTATACACACTCTAATATAGATATAGATGTGTGTGTGTGTGTGTGTGTGTGTGTGTGTGTGTGTGTGTGTGTGGTACTAAGTGCAGATAAATTTACTTGAAGTAGTCGCATAATGAGTTTTTTTCTTCCATTTTAACTTATGGATATTTGGGCCTGCACAGGTGATTCTTGTGTGGCTTACATTTTTTTAGAATTATTAATGATATTCTTTTTCTTACATATTGCGTTAATTCCTGATTTCTTACTTCAAAAGAAATGATTTCGAAACATATCTTAACGTCCCTTCAAGCTGAATCAAATCAAAAAGCACGCGCATAGGTAGAGATCCGCGCATGCGTATGTATGTACAATCTCAAATATACCTATTTTCATGTGTATGATTAATGTTGAAATGTTCTCACCCGGATCATCTCCTCAAGTGAGCAAATATCAGATCCGTTTCGGAATTCTTTCTAGTCAGGATGAAATCTTTTTAGTATCCTTTCTATTCTTATATCAAGTTTTACACATGTTAACAGCAGTATAAACGATATATAAATATATGCTTGTGAATCTGGTTTGGTTTCCGAAACAAAGAAATATACGTAATTCATTACATTCATAATGTACTCTCTGGTTGAAAAAGAAAAGTTTTCGGTCATTAACTCTGCCAGCGTAAAAATGTTAACGAAGCGGTAAATGTAGTTTTTGTATCGATTTCAGGTTCAATCTTAGATTCGTACGTTTACTGCACAATATTCCTATTTTCTACCACTGTGAAAGATTAGGTAGTATGGGAGACTGATCAATAGAATTTAGACAGATAGTCAGTTAATGAGAAGACTAATTGTGAATTCAGTTCACGGGAGATGACAACAGGAAACGAAATAGTATATGTCGTCCTTTGTGCATCGTGCTTATTATACAGGTTTTATCTATTTTCTGAATGGGCATAAATGATAAAACTATTTACATATTTAAATGGTTTTTAAATCTGTGATTTCACTTGGATTCTTGAGAAGTGTCGTTGTGTTATGTAAGTAGGAGATAAGGCCAGAAATATTTGAGATATTGTAAGTCGAGACAGAATTGTATCGGGGTCTATATAGAGTTTAGTAAATCTCGTGTTGTAAAGTGGAAAGGAAACATGAAAATTGCAATGGCCAAGTATAAAGTTGTAGAGTCAGTTAGTTGGCTTGTTGACCTACATCAAACTGAGCAATTATCATTGTATATAATAAATTTATCCATTGCCATTCGGATAACATTTGACTTTAAGTAGCCGGAAAACTGCGTTAATGTTGGATAAAATTTCAAAATTTCAATGGCATTTGAATGAATATTTTTCAATACATGGATATTTTAAGAATATAAAATGATAAAGATATTCTAAAATCGTTAAACATTCCATTCATTTTGTTTCATTTTGAAAATAAAATCTCGACAATTTCTTGGTTTTATTTTTTCTTCTACTCAAATGTAGTAAACTTTTGTACATTTGCTGCTAGAAATAATTCATCAGAGAAGTGGATACATATTTTTACATAGAAAATCATTTCGGAAATTTTGGTAAAATATAATGTATGATGAATAATTCATTTTTTTGGATAAGATTGACTTATTATTTGAAACAATCTAAGAATAATATTAGGAAATTTTTCTATAATACATGTACATTTTTCATCAGTTACCATGTATATAAACAGCTAAAATTCAAAGTGATTGTTTTGTAAAATATATAAATATATATATTTATGAGAAAGTAATTGCAACCAACAAATATACATTTTATATAATCATTAATAATGTTGGATACATAAATAAAAGTAATGATATATATATATATATATATATATATATATATATATATTCATTATTTTTAGTTATGTATCATGTGTATGCACGCGTATGCATGTGTGCATATATATATATATATATATATATATATATATATGCACACACGCATACGCGTGCATACACATGATACATAAATAAAAATAATGATTATATATATATATATATATATATATATATATATATATATATATATAGAAAGAGAGAGAGAGAGAACGAGAGACAAAGAGAGAAAAGAACGAGAGAGAAGAAAGAGGGAGAGAGGTACACAGAAACCATGATCTGATCTGTGCGTGTTCAATTTTTTTTTTTGCTTTCGTCAAAAGATTTTTTCCGATATATATATATATATATATATATTATATATATATATATAATCTGAATCGAATAAAGTGAAATGTTTTGCCAGATAAATCATTTGAAATCATCTTAATTTATCATATCACGTATTATATATTAAGTTATAATTCTCTGAATCACTCCGCATAAATACATAAAACTCTTTTTTATTTTTCCTTGTATTATTATTATTATTATTATTATAAATTTTAGGGCAACGTTTTATTATCAAAAGGCTAAAAAACAATGGCCGACAAAAATATATTTTACGTCAATTGAACGACAGCTCAAACGGGCAGGATTAAGTGGGAGGTTTTGTTTACATAATCCAAAGACAGAAGTAAATACTTCATACCACACAGAAAACACACACAGATACATATACATAGAGAGAGAAGAAGAAGAATAAGAAGAAATCTCGCTGTCTCAATTTTTATTCAGCTTTTTTGCATGTGCCTGATTCTCTATGGTCACGCTTCTATCAACATAACCGTCACTGAAGAAGAATAAAAATATAATTAATATATGAAATTTAAGTGCAAAATTTACTGAGTACAGAATTATTTTTAAGCGAATTCATCAAAGTTACTTCTACAAACGTTATCTGTCAATGGGTTTTGAAGATGGTGATACTAGGCCTTGGGTTTTCCTGCATAAAGGGTTACCGAGACAGTTAATGAGAGCAGGCAGACAAATAGAATAAGTGTGTTTATTATTAAAAGCCGACATGTATAAATGGAATTATTTTAATTTTGAGCTGGTAAGATTTATACAGGGAGGCAGTTGGAAACATTATCAGCCTATTCTCCGTACCACGTGGGGTGCTGCTTATCAAAATCAAAATGTGAGACTAGATATGGTGAGTCGGCCTCCAGATCTTGGGTAGACATGCAGGAAAAGGTTTGAAATAAGATAGGCCAACTGATATTTCTTTTCATTCACTTATTTTGATTTGCTTGTAAACTAGTAATTACTCAATATGTATAAATATATATAAATCTACATTGTGTCGTAGCGGTCATTAGTCTAGTTTTTATAACAATCCCACCCAAATCTGAACCATCCTCATCAAGTAGTCATAAGCGGTTCTGCTTTAGTTAATCCGAGATCAACAACACAACGAGAATGGGATCGGCCAAAGAAAAAAAAAAGTTTGACTGGAGGCCACCGCGGGTAGTGTTATATTTGGTGTTGTTTTGACTAGGATTCGTCCCAAATGTGGCCACAAGTCTACGGAAACAAATGACAACAACTAAAATGGACACGGACACGCGACGAAGCAGACTGATCAAATCAACAAAAAGGGGTGAAATCGATGCCGACGAGAAGGAGCAACATTTTGGCATTATCCGATAAGAGGCTCTTCGGTTATTCCCTTTGATTCACGATTTGGAGTTGCGTTCGCAAGTTAATATGGCAGACCATGAGTTAGTGGAAGCAGATAGTGGGGAAGTTGAAAAAAAAGTGGAAGAGAAGCTGAGTGGGACATAGCAGATAGGGACTTTAGGTGGAACCACAGATACCAAAGATTGGATGAGACTCTGAGGAATTGAAGGATTGAATGTTTGCAGTCCCTAAGTCTCAGGCTGTTTTCGGACTTATGGACCGTGAGTCCGTATAAATGGTTTGGAATAATGTTGCGGGGTAGTCTCAAAGATTATCAGACAGCTCCTGGAGTGGGATCAAAAGATGCCTCGTAGAGAGGTAGAGGAGAGAATCGCGAGTGATTTTGGCCAACGAAGGTACAGCAATAGAAGCGATAAAAAAAAACCTCAGACTAACTCAATGGAAGCATGATACCCTCAGAGTGTTGGGGTTGCAAGCCAAGAAGCTAGGCGGAATAACATTCCGTTAGGAGGTGCAGACAAGCAGAGTTGGCTGTTTTGTTCGTAGAAACGCTCATGGAAGAGCGTGTTCGCCCCGATGCATTAAAGCAAGGTCCCCTTGAATTTAACGTCTGCGATATCTCTAGCTAATTATACCACGAGATTCTGGTGGAAGGCAAGGAACAGATCCAGAGAAGAGTTCGTGTAGTAAACGTGGTTGTCGACGATTCTCGTTAAAGAGAGAAACGTTTACGCAAGAATGTTCTAGAAGAAGGTATAGGATATATGAACCCATGCCGGTTAAATACAGATTGTTTTTCTAAACCTGTAACCGCAATGGCATCAGTGCGATGATGTATCCAAAGAAGCGTGGAAGGCCCCTGGACTACTTTGATATCGACACCTGCGGAATTTGTGGTGAAAAGTAACACAGAGCTAGATGATTTGGACTTAGAAATGCGCCATACCATTTAAAATTAAAAGAAAGGCACTGACTAATATTAAGAAGTAAGAAGTGTCGCCTCCGTATTAATAGAGAGAGGGTGGTCCATATCAGAGCGACTAGAAAGAAGATATGTGCATGTAGCCGTGAGGTTAATTTTACAGATAATTGCACCATGAGGAGGTGTTGGTATTGTGAAATTCCAGGTTACTTGAAAAGAAGTTATCCTCGTCGAAGGAGGACGAGTGAAATGAGTAGTGTACGCTTTCGGTCACCCGGATGGAAGAGACAAATGTCGGATCCATGTGTGGAGAAACCAGGAGAGGTGCTACTGCCAGCACCTATGGCCGGTTAGCGTGAGAGCCAAGTTACTATGTGACGAAAGAAGTTTGCCTCATCGTTTAGCCGAAGAAACAGTGCTTCATTATGAGATGTTAGTGAGTAGATCAGTAGTAAGAACTGTAATAGATACAGGGTCAAATATGTTGATGCTGAATCAGAAGGTTTATGAGCTCTGGCACTATAAGAATAACTTTGATGATCAACGGACTCCTGTCAAGATGACACCGAAACATCAACATGCTAGCAACCAGAAAGAAATATGCACTAAGAGACACATACATAAGGATACCCACACACGAATCTGAAAAATTATAAAAAACATAAAAGGAGAGTTATTCATTCCAGAATCGGTGCGAATTTCGGTTTATTAATTTTTTGTCTTCGGCTTAATCCTAGAAAAGGCCCAAATAAACATGGAAGAATTAAAATCCGCCTTGTTCGAATAACTTAAGATCAGACTTGATCAGAAAAACAAGCGGGAATTTAAATGACGAAAGAAGCAACTCGAGAAACTCCAGATGTATACTGAAAAATTACGACTTGAAATTTGCTATACTGACGAACTGTCCAGATTAACTTTAAAACACAGGAAACTCTTGAATATTTTGCGATTGCTTCTCATCGAATCAATGGAGAATTTAAAACCACACTATGCAACACAATAACTGTAAATCTCTACCAAATGAAGCATCAATCTGTAATCGAAAAAAAACAGTTCAAATAATTTCTCTATATGCAACGAAGTATTGCTATATAAAGAGGTAGTCGTCATTCCCGCAACACTATAAAGAATAATTCTGAAAGATTTCAACGCCAGGCATACTGGCCAAATATGGATAAGGATATCGAAAGCATCGTAAAATCCTGCAAAGGCTGTGCTTCGGCAGCTAATGCAACTCAAATCACATAAAGTGCTTGGCACAAAACGGACCGACCATTTTCTCGAATTCATCTTTATTCTGCAGGACCACGAGATGAAATCTACTATCTTATAGTAGTAGATAGTTTTTCTAAGTGGCCCAAAGTTCTAAGTGGCCCAAAATTCTTAGAAATCCCACTAGAGATGTGACAGTCAATTTCCTCCACAAACTCTTCGCCAGATGTGATGTAGTCGACAGTTTAGTGTCAGACTATAGCACACAATTTACGTTCAGCGATTTGAATGATTTTTGTGAGACCTTCCAGATAAATCACTCTATAACACTAAAGATAAAACAAACATGCTGAGGGCTACGTTGTCACACTGAAAAGTGCCCTGAAGTTTGCTACGGGTTCACCCAGAGAGATTTCAACAACAGTTGCTCCATGTGTATAGAATCACTCCCAACGAAAGCACACCTTCATAATTAACCCTAGCTTAGGCAATTTATGCGCGTAATATCAGGTCGGTGTTCAACCACCTACTACACAAACAAAAGAAGAACCCTGAAGAACAAACAGGGTACCTACAAAACGCTACCAACCCGAAGAGAAAGTAATTGACCAGATGTTTAGGAATAATATAGCTTTCTGGGAAATGGATTCAATTGAGAAAAGTGTAGGAAATATGGTTTACGTAGGTAAAGTCATCAGTTTACGTTCAAAATTCATTTAAACCAAATCAGGAAAAGCCATTTCAAAAAAAGAAAAAGAAGGAAAATGACGGACTCAGGTAGTGTATCCGAAAATATATAATTAAACGCCTGAAAAGTTGATACTTTTGATGGGACGGTTCTATAGTAATTTACCCATGTACACATAAAATCTTCCAAACTGCTTTGTAGAGGAAGGTCATTCCAGAGGTTGTTCTCGTTTACTGCGTGATGCCACTTACAGATATTTTAGTTAAAAAACTTCATCTCTACTCAACTCAATTTTGTTAACCACTGCTTTAGCCAGGTAATGAGTATTAGAACATTTAGTTAAAATGTGATACCTAAGTGAACTCAAAGTGGAATATATGGGGTTGTAATTATTGAAAGAAAACAGCGGAAAAAGCAGTTCTGATTCTTAGGTCTATTGATTCCAAATATACCTTGCAGGAAAATGGCAAATATCACAATTACCCTTACCATAAACGCTTTCTATAAAAAGACATTTCATGAATATAGCAAATTATATATTTATATCAATTTTCTATATATTTTGCATTTCTCATTATCGCAACATTTTGCCGGTTGTACTCTCGGCCTGCCCCCAATATATGTCGATTCGTCTATTTTTTATTTTTAAAAAATTTTTTTTAAACATCTCAGCAAGACATTCTACTGCCACTGTTGTGCAGGGGGTTACATAGGGGAAAGTGACGAAAAAGAGGGTTTCATTAAAGTAAATGTTAGGAGGAGGGTAATAGATGGATGAGAATACCGAGGATGGGGTGGAGTAGATGAAAAAATGGCTTGTGAGAATGGATGCGATTTAGGGTGATAGGAGATGTCTATTGACCTCACATTTAAATTCCTGGAAATTATAGCTGTCAGGGAAGCAATATATGAAAGAAATTTCCACAGATGGGAAGTACGTGAAAAAAGCTGTTAGAGTAGAAATTGCGGTTATATTCTATTGGCTTCACTGTAGAAGGATGCGACCTAGTTTATAAATTACTAGCTCGTGTAAATTCATACCTAATAGAATACTTAACTGAAAACTTTACTTCATATAAGCGGTTTTTATTAACGTCCCATATATAGAGATATCTCTTATAGTTCTTTGCTTTATTATTGCTCAAATATTTCTCGTCCTATTTCAAGAGCTTTGAAATTCACAATCCTCTGCACAGAAATAGAATTTACGATTATAGTGTCACAACACCGATATAATTCATTAGTCTATTATCAATTCAATATGACCAAATATTTTTGTGCGCGAATTTTTTTTAATTTATGGTTGAAACCCAGTTCTTTCATGTACACATTAATAAACAGATAAAATCTTATAAGCAGAATTTAAGGCTTTTAATCTATCAAGTATATTGTCATTTTAACTTAGAATTTAAATAATTCACAGTTAAATTTGAGATGGGTACAAAATCAGTTTAAAATACCTATTACAAATTTAGTCAGACGGTCATCATAAAAAGATACTTTACATTTTCTTAAACGAAATAATAGTGATGTAACTTGTCATATCAGTAATATTAGTACAACTACTAAAATGAAAATTTATAAATTATATTTTAAATAAAAAAAAAAAGGTTTTGGTTTTTGAACCCGAAATGCTTCATGCATAATTGAAAAGATTGATAATGGAATGAAGCAAAAATGTAAAAAAGATTGAGTTTTAAAGAAAATTAGAAAAAATAAAAGATCCGCATAGAATCGGAAAAAAATTGAAAATTATAGGACGACAAATATGGCAAGTTGATGAGAAAAATAAAATACCCACAGGACAATTGTATTAAGAAATGCAGAAAGAAACATAAAGTAATCGAAATTGTGCATACATGATCACAAAAATATTGAACGTATACTGCACATAAAAGAAGGATAGATAACTATGATTTGTATCTTAATTCATTCATGAAAATGATATGACGTATAATACTATGAGGATCTAATATGCCGGGCCTACAGAAAGTTATCGAGCACACAATTTCATAAATATGAATGGTAAAATGTAGTATTGTTCAAAAACAGACTTCGTAGAATCAGAGAAATTAGCAGACCTCCCTAGAAAACTAACTCTTGATTTGTTAACAATATTAGCCATCGATAGTTAGGAAAAAGATTTTAAAAAATTTGGTTAAAATAGTAATTTCAATATATCTGTTCGATGAACTCATTCATATTTAATACATTTTCTCAGATGTCGAAAAAAAAAAGTTCAGAAAAGACGTTAAAAACAATAACTTGACACTTGAACAATGCGTCCATTAAATAACAATCTGAAATATTTTATATAAGATTATTAAGAATCTCTAATAGTTTCTTACCTCTTTAATGAAATCTACAATTAGATGCAAAAATGTTGTTCCCCGATAATGGATACACATTTAACGAAAAAAATACTTTGTGTTCATTTGTTTAGAGGTTGATGAGTAGAGCCAGTCAAAAACGTTCCAGTATATTCTAATAGAAATACTTATTTTTGAAAACGTTGGTCAGATTTTACTTTATTCTTGTACTTTTTTCCCAATATAGTTGTTCATATTTGATTTTTGTATTTGACGCTCGAAAGATTATCTTCCAGGCCCAAGAATTGATGGCTCTACTACGAATTCCTTTGTGTTTTTCGACCTTTGAAGTCTAATTTGCTTCTCAGCGGATTTTCTTTTATGTCGAACCTGGCATAATCGACTATTTGCGGTGAATACAAGAAGCCTTGCGGAAATCAGATGCAGTGCCAAGACATTGAGAAAAATAGATAGTTATATTCAGATAATACTTTAATAGATGGACACATGTTTGCGTAACCTCCTCTTTATCTGATATATATTCATTATATATATATATATATATATATATATATATATATATATATATATATATATATTTGTGTGTGCGTATGTGGGTGCGTGTGCAGACAGATGGAGTGTGATAGGGGTAGAGAGTAAGATTAGAAAATTGGATATTGAATGGTGACGCAAGACAGACAGAATAAGGGAATTACAGTTTAAAATACTAGGAGTGTTGGGGAAAGCACACACACACACACACACACACACACACACACACACACACACACACACACACACACATATATATATATATATATATATAGGAGAAAAGCAGCACCAAAAATAGTCTGCTTAAGTCTGAATGCAGAAGAATATATAAACTATATGCCACATTAATATGACAGAACTTTCATATATTTTATCAAAATCAAATTTTCAATTTGATATAGCATAGAGTACTCTGTTTTTTTAATATTAAACAGACTCATTTGGGAGATGTCTATATTTATTTCTGTTAGTATAAATTCTTTCATACGGAGAAATTTTGTGGTCCCGTTTTGCAGATAACATTTTTTCTTGATGCACTAAGCTCTTCTACTCTATTGTTTTTGTTCAACATGACACTAAATGATTAATTTTTGGCGTACCTGATATGTATTTTTTGTGTTTTTTTTTTAATTTCATTGTTGCAATTGGGATATTTATGGATATTTTTATCATAGAACGGGTTGGTTACTTGTCAGCAGGTGAGATTCATTAGTGCATGCATCATATACACACACCTGCTACATTAATAAAAGGCGGAATTTATTACCTGGAAGTATAAGTGTTCCTATTTCAGAAAGTGCAGTAGTCGATCGCTTGATGATTGACGGAAGGTGAATGAAAGTACCACTTTTTCTGTCACAGCTCACTGGAATTATATATATATATATATATATATATATATATATATATATATATATATATATATATATATATATATCAATTTTACATTGCGACATGGATATTTCTATGTTTCAAGATAGATTCTCATCTTCAGGCAATGTTGATGCGGTTGTGCAGATGATTTACATTTAAATGACAAAATCTTTTGGTTTGAATGTATGTGGGTGTTTCTTTGTGGTTAATCAGAATAGAGATTCACTTTGGGGTTTGACCCCGAAGAATGATTATCATATTAAGCACTCTAATACTTATTATATTGTGCACTGTTTATAAAAAATAAATGGCAGAGTACTAAAACAAAACAAACTTGAGTCCTATTCACTTGGAATTATATATATATATATATATATATATATATATATATATATATATATATACAAGTTTGTGTGGGTTTGTGTGTGGGTTTGTGTAACCATACTAAAGTATGTACATCTACTTTATATATATATATATATATATATATATATATATATATATATATATATATACACACGCCAGTACTTTTAAAAAATGACTTATTACTTCGGTTAAGACTTTAGAGATACTTGTATAAAAGAGACATTGCTTACCGTATTCACAATTATATATAAAATTATGTGTGTTGCTTGCGGTAGCAAATGGAGTAGTTGAGAATAAATATGAGTCTGGTAAATTTGTTATTATATTCAATTTTGTCTTCAGCTTTGTTGTTGTGTTTAGATAGGTACTTCTCATGTTCATTGTTCTAATACCATTGGTTGTTCTTGGCTCATAGCTACTGAGATGATGATTCCATATTGTTCGCTTTCATCCACTTGAGTGAACAATACTTCTGTTATTTCCTATTACACATTTTTTATATAAAAATTAATTTTCCATTAACTTTCTTTCAGAGATTAATAATGATTTACGCAGATATATTTCCAACAATTGAATTTATATCTTTGGGAGAGAACATTGATTCTTTTCTTATATTTATTTGCGCAAAAGTGAATATACACAAAACAAAAATTTGAAATCAGTTCTATAATTTTGCATGAGACTGTTACTACACTACACTATATATATCTATTATATATCTTTATATTATATATATTAAATAGAGTTAAATTTCACATGTTTCTTGCTGGAATTCACATATGAGACTTTCTGCCTTTTAAGCCGTGGCCCATTTGGTGAGTTCATAAACTTTTATATTTTATTTTGGAATTTCAATTATGATAATAAACTAATATTTATTTCTTTTCTATCATGTTTTTTTTTTTATAATGCAACGTTTTCTTTCTCTGTTTGAAAATGTTTTTATACATTACCCAATTTTATTTGCGACTCAAAGTTTTCAGATGAAATATTGTTTCGCTCGGAAATTCCACTTTTCATTCTGAGTTTATTTTATTTTTGTCGTTTATGGTTTTTAGAAATAAATGTTTGCCAGTGGGAAGAAAGGGAATTTGCATGAGTGCTTTTTCGATTTACCTGTCCCCAAAATTGATTAAAGTTATTCTCTGAAATTTACAGAATCAGCGTTTTAAAAGGTTCAAGCAAGATGTGCAAGAACAATTCATACTTGTGGGCACGAAATTTGACAGACTTCACTTTATGAGCTCAGGTTCATATGATGCTTTTAAGGATTGATAATATGTAGCAGTTTAATAGTTTTTATAACGAAGTTTTCCTGATTCAACAAATTGTTTTTAAGCCATACATTTGCCTTCTATCTGACACTTCTAAAAAAGCCCTTATATTCAACATATTGAACAAGAATTATTCCTGAAAAAGAGAATCCATTCAATTTCTGTTTATCGGAGTAATGTTGTGTATGCTATTTCATAGTTCAGTTCTTGTTAATAACCGAAAATGTAAACTAGCAGCACCGAATACTCTCATGATATTAATATAATTTAATTTTGTCAATAATATTCAACGGGTTTTAAATAGACTGGGAAATTCATATGTTGCTATGAAAACAAGTACTTACCTATCATTCTTAAGAAATTTCATTAGATTATTTCGGAAATGTGTGCATATATGACACACACACACACACACACACACACACACACACACACACACACACACATATATATATATATATATATATATATATATATATATTGTTAAAATTAACAGGAGATTGTGTTGTGTAAAAATGCAAAGACATTTCGCTTCTTTGGATTATAATGATACACCTGCAGTTATCCCAATGCTCGAATTTTCTCCTTCCAATTTATCGATTACTTTTCCCATTCATATATATCATTCTATGTTGGAAAATTTGTAAAGTTATCATGTATTATGAATGCACAGTGAAATGGTAAAATAAGTTTCAGACAACCAACAGCGTTAACAACTAAACAGATAAAACATGATAATTGAAGAGTGAATAATAAGATAATGTTAATTTAATATTTTATACTATGTCAAATACAAGGTTACGAAAGAAACAATTATACATAGTGGAAAGAGCGATAACAGTAACTGTACTTTCTGAAAATGAACGTTTAAGTGTAAGATTATTTAAGAATGACCAAAATTATTCTGGCAACATTTTAAACGAACATTGGATGTTTCCTCCTAGAAAAGCGGATAATATTACAATTACAATTATCATTATCTTATTTGAATATGTATTTAATTATAAGAGCTATCGTTTATAATACAGTTTTCGCCATTGTGAAAGTTCTTATCTGAAAAAATTTTACATACTAAGAAAGAAAGCATTTATTCATCAAGTACATACTGTTCATTGGCTAAAAGAAAATAACCTATTGTTCGACATGTAAAACTGATGCAATCATTTTTGATAATCATTTTTTTTTTGCTTGAAGAAGAATTTGAAATAGATTTCAATTAAGTGTCTAGAGAAATTTTTTGTCACTTTCATAGTTTTGTAAGGACGCGAAATACACGTTAACTATAAGCATGATGATTTCCTGTCAGAAACATTTTTTTATAAATACAATAACCCGATCAATAAGAAGAAGCAAATCTAATTAATTATCTTGATTAAAAAATAAATAAAACAGCTAATATTATCAACTATTGCACGACGTCTCCAACATCAAATTTGAGAAATAATATGGTTTGCAAATTCACATCAATTGTATAGAAATTTTGTTCTGACTGATTATACAGTATATACCATTAAGACTATCAAGAAAAATCACTGACTTTAGCTCAACTACTAATCACTTTAATCGAACATATTTGAAAATGCAAGTATCACTTTCTCATCAATATGTAAAGATGACTAAATTTAATGAAAAAACTAATCATCATCATCGTCATTTATCCGTCACACTCAGATGGTATAGCGCAGCAACTTTTTCTTGCAGTTTCTGTAACAAACTGTTTTTTTACGGGGCAGGGTTGTTAGCCCTTCCCCCAACCCCCCAAACCTGGAGGACCATTCTCGGTCCTTACGTTTACAGCGCCTGGTATTCCCAAGTGGTCACCCATTTAAGTACTGACCAGTCTCGATGTTGCTTAACTTCGGTGATCGGACGGGAAC
>JBBBDQ010000253.1:3100000-3262500 GCA_037127315.1 Ascarosepion bandense
AATATTTTAATTCAATTCTATTATTTATCACTACTTATCACTAAATGTACAAATTGAAACAAATGATTTCACTTGTTCTCTCTATCTACTAAAAAACTGAATTGATCGCACATAAACAAATTGGACAATCTCTTATACATTGAAAGTCTGGCGTTCGCAAAACTTAAGTGATATTTTAGCATTCATTTGAATTGATAACTTTCATTTGCCTCACTCTATGTTGTTTGTTTTGAAAATGAAAAAAATATTTCATTTCTTTTTCAAGAGAACAAAGAAAAAGAATATTTTAATGCGCATACATTTATTCATGAATTTTCTGTTAATTTATTTATTTCCTTTCATAGTTGATTGGACTCTTTGGATGAAATATAATAACATTTGTAAATGAATAACTTTGCAATAAATATCAAATGATTTCCTCGTTAAAGATCTTCATTCAAATATTTCAATGAGTGATTGAAGCTGCCGCTTTGTTTTAGTTTAATTCAAACAATGCGCACCTAATTTAATTATGTTTTATGTGTACTGGAGCAGACATTCTCTGGAGGATTTAAAAACCTCTGCGTTTGACTTCGTTACTGTTTATACAGGATTTCCATGTTTTTCTATATTTGTAGTTTATTTTTTAACAGTATGCTTCGTTTTTTGTCTGAAATAAAAATCTAAACAAATGCTCACTTGAATATAAATGTGTTAAACGCAACATACTAATGTAAAATTTTATCAAATATATTATAATAATGTGATGGAAGAAATGATTCTGATTTTTATAGAATTATTTCACGGAATAGATTTAAATTAATAAATTTAAAGAAATTAATGTTCACGGTCAATTTGAAATAGATTATGTAAGGGATATTTGGTTCTACTTGTAGTCCATATAGTTAAAATTTCAGTGCAAATTATGTCAGCGTTTAGTTCAAGCGCTGGTGTTTAAGAATGTCACAGTACAATCATACTGTTTATTAAATGTCATTTTTACAGAATTGTTAAACATTTAGAATAATAAATATACGTTAGATAATTTAAATAGATCCATATTAAAGGGAGCAGCGGCAAAGAGCAAAGGTTTCTTGTAGTCTTGTACAATATGTGTTGACACAAATAAAACATGTATCTATATAAACGTGAATACACTACATCAATCTATGTATTAAGTTACGTAGTTGTCTGTTGTAATCAGTGAAAAGCAGTAGGGATTGCATCCATAAAAAAATATATGAACGATATGTTACTATCTTTTGAGGAGTTATGCTAATATTTATTGAGAAAGATTTTATAATTTATATGAATAATTTCATAATCATTGTCCAAATAATAATGGCTATAACGCTTCTAAGATTTAAGGTGTTACTGAAAATTAAAAAAAATATTTACTGAGAAAAAAGACGAAAAACAAAAATAAGCAGGATCAAAAGTGCAAACATTACAATTGACTTTGCATTTAAATATTTGATGATTGTAGTCCATCAGAAATCAAGAATCTGGAAAATTATTCTAGATGAGAAATGTGTGTTTCGAGAAATTAACACAGTATAAATTACCATTAAACTTGGTAATTGTAACATTAAGTTTGTGAATTCTAGAAAACAATCGAGGAATACAAAATTTCAAAAAGTAAACATATCAGAAAGATACTATGGAAAATTTTATAAAAACGTCATATTATGCGATGCTACGACGGGTATATTGATATTTGTGCATTTGCAATGAAGGATATTTTTAAAAAAATGAAAATGTACTTCGGAAAATTATTCACTTTCAAACATACATAGTTGCACCAAGACAAATGTCAGTATTTTTAAAGATTAAAATGAATAGAATGGTGGCTTCACGGCATCTTAATTTGCTTTTTTCTCGTTGGCCATCGAAAACATGAAAGTAGGGTTAATCACTTCAAGCATATATCTGCTTATAGATATATAGCTATACATAAGCGTATGTATAATACTATTAATATATATTTATACATTAATAAATATATTGTTTTACTAATTAATAAATGTATATATATTTTTCTATTTATGCATATATATATATATATATATATATATATATATATTGAGAGATAGAGATAGAAATATATATATATATATATATATATATATATATAAATTTACTTAAATCAACTTTTCAGTGCTAGGTGCTTGTGGTAAGTCAACCGGGATTCAGTCCATTTTTCAGTCTGTTTTTCTGTAATTTTTGGAATTTATTATTTTTTTCTTTTTTTGTTCGTCTTTGATTTTTTTTTTGTCACTTTGTTTAAATTATTTTGCAATTCAAGGTTATTTTTGACTTATACTAAGTTAAAACTGTAAACGTCAGTCACTTTTTTCTTTCTTTCTTTTTATTTCATTGCAGTAGATAGTTCATATTATCGCCCAGTCTCACACCCGACCCGCTTCTTTTGAATGAGTTTAGAGGTGATCGCCTTGTTTCTTGTTTACATGTTGCAAACGATTAACCAACGGATTCTATTCTAAGACCTCTCCTTAACTGAATCACTATGGAAAAATGCAAATATAATAGCAAAACTAAACCAGCTTATTTGAAAACGCCCAAACATGTCTGCATCTCTTTCACTAACATACGCGGCATCCGCACCAACTTCCTCAGCGTAGATTCATCCCTCCATAATAACTCACCTGATATATTAGCCCTATTTGAAACTAATCTTTACCCTTCTATCCCCTCATCTGAGTTCTACGTTCCTGGCTACCTTCCATTCTTCAGGAAGGACTCCAATGTTCATATGCATGGGCTTGGTGTCTATGTCAGCGAACACCTTCCCTTAGCTCGGGTGTCATCTTTTGAATCCCCAGATCATTCATTCATGTGCTTCCGCCTCTCACTTCTCAGCTTGATTAGCTATCGCTTCTTTCTCTACCGCTCTCCTTTCTCCCCTGACTGTTCGTTACTTGACATCATTTCTGACAATATCGACAAAGCCATTTTTTCCTATCCCTCTGCCCATGTATTCGCGTTTGGTGACTTTAACGCCCACCACACCAAGAGCTGAAGAACGCAGACACTGACCCTGCTGGTGTCCACACCATGAACTTTCCAATCACTCAATCCCTTACGCAAGTAGTGGACTTCCCCACGCGTTTCTCCAACAACCCTAAAGGAAGGGACTCATTTGTAGACCTCTGCTTCACTTCCATCCCAGACTCTTGCACTACCAGACAACTCTGCCCACTCGGAAACTCTGACCACACTGTAGTGTCCGTCAATATTTCACTCCACTCCCACCCGACCCATGAAACCCAGACAAGTAGAATATCCTACTGCTATTAAAGAGCAGACTGGGATTCGTTCCTAGACTTCATCTGTGACGTCCCTTGGAACAACGTTGTTAGTCTTCCCATCTAAGAATGTGCATCCGAGGTCTTCTCCTGGGTTAAGGCTGGCATCGATGACTTCATCCCTGCTAGGAAATTCCAGCTTAAATCTCATTCGTCCCCATGGTTCTCACCAGCTTGCTAGGCTGCCATTGCCCACCGGAATCATTTCTTCCGACACTATCGTAACTACGCGTCGGACCAAAACAGGCGCCTTTTCACTACAGCTCATAATAAGTGTAAAAGGATACTTAACGAAGCTAAGATATTGTTTGCTGCCAGAATGAAGCATCGCATAGCATGCTCTAAATTCGGCGCTATATACTACTGGCGACTCTGTAAAAGAGTACTTAACAAGAGCAAGTCCACAATACCCCCGCTAATCAAAAGATTTGAGGTCCTCACCTCCCCAGTAGATAAGGCTGAATGCTTTGCCCGCAGATTCTCGAACAAATTGAGTCTAGACACATCTGGAGTTTTTACACCCGACTTCTAACCTAGAACCGAGACACGACTGAATGATGTCCACATTACACCTACGCTTGTCTCTAACATAATCTTAAAACTTGATCCTCACAAAGCGAGCGGTGGTGACGGAATCCCAACCATAATCTTAAAGAAATGTGCCCCTTAACTCTCCTCTGTCCTTTCTAAGCCCTACAACCTCTGCCTATCTGCTTCCTGCTTTCTTGCCTGTTGCAAATCTTCCTCTGTATTTCCTATATTTAAAAACACTGGAGAACCCTCTAACCCTGCAATTTACCGGCCTATCAGCCTTCTTCCGATCTTTGGCAAAGTGTTCGAAGCCATTATCAACGCCGAGGGTTCAGCATCTCTCGGCCCACAGGCTTCTCTCTGACAAACAGTAAGGGTTTCGCTTCACCAGGTCTACTGCTGATATGGTAACGTCCATAACCGAGTACATATACCGGGCACTCGACAGGAATGGCGAAGCCCGAACCATTACATTGGATATGTCTAAGGCGTTCGACAGAGTTTGGCATGCTGGCCTTCTATGTAAACTGCGGGGCTATGGTATAACTGGACATTTGTTTCAACTAATCCAGTCATTCCTCTCTAACCGCACAATGAAGGTGGTATTAAACGGAAATGGCTCACAGAACTACCATACAAACGCAGGTGTCCCCCAAGGATCAGTCTTAGGTCCTACACTCTTCCTGATATACATTAATGATCTCCCTGATTCCATAAGAGCCCAAGTAGGTTTGTACGCCGATGACACCACAGTTTACTCTCGCCTCCTACAAAAATCTGGTGTAGGCGTCAAAGCTAACCTCGCAGACAAGATTGAAAAAGAACTCCAATCCATATTGGACTGGGGTAAGAAATGGCTAGTAAATTGTAATGCATCTAAAACGAAGCTACTCTCAATTAACCATCATCGACAATCTCACCTACATCCCATTAACATGGACCAGGCTTGCCTCCCAGAGAGTAAAGCACTACGCCTCCTTGGTCTCACACTTTCAGCGGACCTGAAATGGAATGACTATATCGGATCCATTGGTAATTCTGCTGCTATGAAAGTCGGTTCTCTGTGTAGGGTCCGGAAGTTTTTTCCGTCTAAATCTATCCAGCATATATATAAATCTACCATCCGCCCGTGCATTGAATACTGCTGCCATATCTGGTCGGGTGCCCCTGCTATTCTCCTCGGGCTTCTCGATAAGGTTCAGAGGAGGGTCTGTAATGTTAAAGATAGCGACTTGGCAGACCGCCTACATTCTCTCTCACACCGGCGCGACGTGGATTCCCTGTGTCTCTTCTATAAATACTTTCACGGCTTCTGCTCCGATGAACTTAGATCACTGGTGCCTCCTAAATACGAATTTGCCTGAGATACTAGATTAGCAACTAGATCCCACCCTTTTACAGTGAAACCGATAAAATCCAACCGTAACTTCTACTCCAACAGTTTCTTTCCTCGCCCTTCCCGACTGTGGAATTCCCTTCCACAGGATTGGTTCCCCGACGTCTACAATCTCCAGGAGTTTAAATGAAAGGTCAATAGACACCTCCTAACACACTGTCACCTCCCTCTTGATATTCCCTATGTCTAACCACTCCTTCTCTTAACCTTCCCCTATGTAGCCCCATGCGCAATAGTGGCAGTGGAATGCCTTGCTTGGGGCGAGATGATTATATATATATATATAAAGAGAAAGTGAGAATTAAATACCTGTACAATGTTGCATATATTTATATGTAAAACATCACTTATTAATTTTTTTTTTAATCATTTCACCCCGAGCAAGGCGGAAACGCCACTGATGTGCAGGGGGTTACATAAATGTAAAAAAGATTAATTAGAAAAGAGTGAAGAGTACAAACAAGTTAGAAAGGAACAATAGAAAGCAGTTGCGATGACAGATACATAGGTGGAGAGAAAGGGAAGGTTATACAGGGGTGGGGAGAGAGCTAGAGTCCAGTGGTTAGTAGTTGAGTATTGACTTTGCATTTCAATTTCTGGAGGTTGTAGCGAGTTCCACAGGCGGGAAGTGCGAGAGAAGAAGCTGCAGGAGTAGAATTGTCGTCTGCATTTGGCTAACCTGACTGTGAATGGGTGGGACCCAGTTGCCAGTCTGGTTGCACGAGCAAACACCTGTTGAGGAGGCATCTGTGACTTAAGTTCGTCCGAGCAGAAGCCATGAAAGTATTTATAGAACAGACAAAGGGGGGGCACATTTCGACGATGGGGAATAGCTGCAGTCGAGTTGCCAGATCAGTACCTATCACATTACAGACTCTTCTTTGGAGCTTGTCTAGAACACTGAAGAGAACGGCAGGGGCACCTGACCATAAATGGCAGCAGTACTCCATGCACGGACGGATGGTTGACTTGTATATATGCAGGATGGATTCAGGTGGAAAAAACATCCTGGATCGACATAGTGTCCCAAACTTCTTAGCAGTAGATTTTGCTATGGATTCAATATAGTGGTTCCATTTGAGGTCTGAGAACAGGGTAAGTCCGAGGAGGCGTAGTGTATTACTCTCAGGGAGAATCACTTGGTCCATGCTTATGGGAGGCAGGAGAGGTTTCCTGTAATGGTTGACAGACAACAGCTTGGTCTTAGATGAATTGAAGTTGACAAGCCACTTCTTGCCCCAGTTCACCACAGAGTGTAGATCCCACTCAAGGCAAGCAGCGATATTACGTCTGTCCACCACGAGAGGTTTCTTACTGGAGCGGGAGTATATTGTAGTGTCATCTGCGTAGATGGCTACTTGGGAGTTCATCTCATCTGAGAGGTCGTTGATGAAAATAAGGAAGAGCGTTGGGCCCAGGATAGAGCCCTGTGGGACACCAGCATTCGTGCTGTAGGACGAAGAGGCACGCCCATTCAGAACGACCTTCATTTTGCGGTTATTTAAGAAAGATTGGATTATGTCAAGCAGGCGATCGGTAATACCATAAGCGCGTAGTTTGCATAGGAGGCCAGAGTGCCAAACCCTGTCGAAAGCCTTGGAGATGTCCAGAGCAACCGCGCAAGCCTCGTCAGACTCATCAAGCATGTACTCCGTTACGGTTGTTAGCAGGTCAGCCGTGGACCTGGCAAAGCGGAATCCATATTGCCTGTCGGAGAACAGTTTGTGGGCGGTGAGATGATGAACTATTTCAGCATTGATTATAGCCTCGAATACTTTCCCGAATATCGGTAGAAGACTGATAGGGCGATAGCTGGATGGGTCCGAGGGTTCAACACAATTCTTAAATACAGGAACGACTGAAGAGAATTTCCAGCATGCAGGAAAGCAGGAAGCAGAAAGGCAGTAGTTAAATTGTTTAGAGAGGACAGGGTAAAGTTCAGGAGCGCACATCTTAAGGACTATCACCGGGATTCCATCGTCTCCACACGCCTTATGGGGGTCAAGTTTTGAAATTACTCTGGATACTACTGTCGGGGTAATATATACGTCGTGCAGTTTGGCCTCAGTTCTAATAGGGAAATCGGGTGGGTGTACTCCGGACGAGTCGAATATGGAGTTGGATGAGAATCTGTGGGCAAAGCACTCGGCTTTGTCCGCAGATGACGTGAGAACCTCAAATCCATGGATTAAAGGAAGTATTGAGGATTTCCTATTGTTGAGCACTCGTTTACAAATCATCCAATAGTCCTTGGAGCCGAACTTGCGGTCAGCTCATGGGCCTATATTATAAAACAACAATATTTAGGGAAAATTCGACTTTAATCAATAACTTCCAAAGTAACGCACTGATTCCAACGCTGCTCTACTAATTCTATGCATTTTTAGATAATTATGTGTATTTGGCCACAAAAATTCCTCAGTTTCTCATATCACTTCTTAATTGGAGCCAAATGTCTTTCCATGGAGCACGCTTTATGTGGTTGCAAACAGCTATTAGTCACTGGGTATCAGATCTGGAGAACAGATAGATGCGGAAGCAAATCGAAATAAAATTCATGTAGTTTTGCGATCGTTGCTATCAAGTTGTGACACGGTGCTTTGTCTTCGTGAATGATCACTTTTTCTTTTTCCTTTGTGGCTGTTTTTTCGTGAATTCTTCTTCAAATGCACAATAATTGCTATAAAATAGTTGCTATTGATTGTCCTTCTTTTCTCAAAGAAAATCGATTTAAAAATACCTTGCGGATGACAAACACTTTCCTGCTCATGTTTGCGTTATTAATCTCATTTGACGGGTATCACCAGCGGTTCTCTCAGCTAAATGCATATTTCACTACGGAGTGAGGTGATGGATCCATGTTTATTTCATTGTCAGATATTTAAGCAAAAACATTTTCTTGATGCGTTGGAACAGTTGCGTACAACACTTTGAATCGTCGACGCGTTGTAGTTTTTGATCGACTGTGTGCAAACGCGGCAACCACTTTGAACAAAGCTTTCTCATTGACAAATATTCGTGCAAAATGGTGAATATATTGCATTCTGATATGTACAAATCTTCTGCTATCTCATGCATGTTCAATTTATGATCAGCAAAAATGAATTTGTGGATTTTTTAATGTTAACTGTGACAAGTGCCGATTTTGGGCGACCTGAAATATTGTGAATTATGGCTTTACAAACTTATTTAAGCAATTCTCATTCAATTAATCATTTTGATTTAATTTATTCTGATTTTGGATAATATTAATATTTCATTATATTCCAGATTCTATCAATAACATGAGACGTTTTAATGAGATTTCAAATTTTCGTCAGTGTTTGATATAACACCTTATATAAGTTTCCAACAATGTAGCATATTGCTACATCTTTGCTTGATTGTTATTTTTATTTTGTACTGTGGGTGAAGTATCTATGTTAACCATATGTGCGAGCGTCCGTTTTACAAGGATTCGCTCTGTCTATCTGACATTGATATATTGAATTGATTACATTTCAACTTTCTCTCGAGTTTTGCAGTTTTTTTTTTCAGTTATATGCCGTTTCTCATTTGTATAGAAACATTTTACTTGTTTGGTCTAATCAGAGTAAATTCAGCATTTTTCCGTAGATACTTTCTTTCGATATCCTTGTCTATATTTGATGTTTTCTGGTACAAATTTTATCATTTTATTTTATGATTAACGCTTTCAGCTTCACAGCTTTATAATCGAAATATGCTTTTCTTTTGGGATTTATCTATTCAGTTTGATCTAATTCATTGTTCTTGGGTAACATTAATAGACATTCTTTTTTTTTCACTCATGTGCATATACATCCATTTGCGATATTCAATCTTATTTAGCGTTTTTCTTAAAATATGTAGAATTTCACGTTTAAATTTCCCTTTTAATGTTAGTTCTTCTTAAATCAAAATTATGTATCCATTCTAGCTGAAGGCTTTGACTGTCATCATATGCATTCACTTAGTGTCTTGCTAGAATTCATTATATTTTAAATTATATATATATATATATATATATATATATATATATATAGATGGATAATATGTGGAATAAAAACAGGACAAGATTATTGAGTAAACATATCATAAGTCGCCATTGGCAGTTAAAATAATTTTACTAAAAATACCTCTATACGATAATTTAAATGACAGCATATATTGTGTAAATAGTTTGAAAATTTAGAATTTTCAAATTGACGTTGCAGACCCCCGATTCTTCAATGGGCTCGAGAATACCAATCTGGCAATTAGATTACATTATTAATTTTCATTACACACTATCATTTTTCGGCTTATTTGAAATTTGCACTATTATTTAAAATATTAATATAAATATGAGAAATTATACATACTTCTTTATATTTATTTACACTTGCAATATATATTAAGGAGGTTTGGCTAGTTTTGTTCATTTTAAGAATCTTCAGCTTGACATAAACATTAACATTTAATAAACGCAAGTACTGTCGAAACAAAATAGGTCCATTCTTAGTGATATCATAATATATTTATGTTATGAATTCTAAATAAATATTCACTCTTCTTAGCATTGAACAAATTTTTAAAATACTGTTTCTTTAGATATGTTTTAGCAGAGATGTGAATTTATATAAATGTTAATTGAGATATTCTTTGCTAATTTTGGTCGATGAACGGTCTCCATTCAACTAGTTCAAGTAAGGTTTCAAAATTACAAGCGATCATGTTCGAAATTAATGAATGTAATCTTTACATTATTTTGACTATTAAAGTACAGACATCCAAATGGATAGGAGATGGGAATTGACAATGCATCGACGTTGCATAAGGTTGGGATCACATTAAAGATTCTCTTTTGGAGACTGTCGAGAACCCTGAGATGAACGGCAGTAGCGTCTGAACAGGTATAACAACAGTATTCTATGAACGGTCAGAATGTTGATTTGTATATGTGCAAGATAGATTGAGGCAGATAAAGATTCCTGGCCCGACACGATGACACAACCTTCCTAGCCGTGGATTTAGCTATTGTCTTCATCTAAAGATTCCACTTGTTTTCGGAAGATAGGGTAAGACCGAGGAGGCACATTATATTGTTTTAAGAAATTCGCTTTGTCCATGCTTATGGAAGGCAAGAGAGATTGCCTGAGATGGTTGAAAGTAGCAGTTTAGTTTTAGAAGCATTGACGTTTACAAGCCACATCATACACCAGTCAATTACTGAGTTGATTTTCTTCTCAGTATCAGCAGCAAGTATATGTTTCGCTTCCGCGCCAAGTTTATACTAGTAAATGCTGGTATCTTCCGCGTAGATGCATACTTGGGACACACAAATATCCAAAAGATAAAATATTCATGATAACACACTCAAATACATACAAATATTCGCACGCGTGTGTGTTCATCTTCAGGTACATTATTAGAATATCATGTCTATTATTCACTCGGGAAACAAGGTTTGCTGAGCAAAAGCACAAACAGAGAGAAAAAGCTTTAAAACAAGTAAAATAACTTTGATGTTCACTTGTCACATTTGATTTTGAAAAGGCAGAATGTTAAATATTACTTATTAAAGGCATGTTGAATATTACTTATTAAATTGTATAGGTTTTGTTCGTTTTTAACAAGAGTATTAGTTATATATTCTTTCAAAATTATAGTTGGTCTATCAAGAATTGAAAGAAAACCAATAACCTGGGATATATCCTCAATTTCAACAATTCTATTGTGCATTCAGAAATATTTTCTGTTGAATCATGTCAATGAATACCGTAGGATATACACAAGTTCTGTTTAGATAGATATGTATCCATTCATAAGGATTCAATACGACAATGACGTCCGTTGTAGAAATTCTTGTATTCTTGTATATATATATATATATATATATATATATATATATACAATAATACAAGAATATATATATATATATATATATATATATATATATATATATATATATATATATGAAGGGACTAAACTCAAACTCATATCATCCATGATCATATAAGAAACTTGATTATACATAACAGAAGATATATTTGGTAAAGCCTATGCAACTAGTTTGGATATGATTAGTGAAAGTGGGGATCAAATATATTTAGTGGAGTTACTTAAGGATGTGCGTTGTGGTACAGTGGATATCGGCTCGGAACGAGAAACCGGGGAGCCGAGTTCGAATTCCAGCTGAATCCATTGTATTCACTTACGCGCAAATACCCTTGGGAAAGGTATTAATCCGTCTCTTCCTTCCAGTTATGGGTTAAATAGCAAGACAGATTGGGTTCTATAGCCTTGGTCGGCAACCAGTCTACCGCAGAAAGCAAGGGCAACCTACTGCGGGATAATCTTCTGCCCAGTCAGTCATGTCTCTTTAGAGACATGATCGCCCATCACGTATGGCACCTAAACTGACTGACTTAAGGCTACATGTCTTAGGATCGCAATTACTATACAAATTATTAACTACGAATTTGTTAAACATTCAACAAAAACATTATTTTTTTAAATAATATCAAAACACTAAATTTATTTTCAGGTTTAAGAAACATTGAACAAATTTTAAACCTAAGACATGTGGAAGGATTCATAGAGAACTCGTTTGAGATGTGTTTATAACAAAATAAATTGATTGGATTAAAAACTGAGGAGAATGTTTCACGCTCGATTTTTCATACTCTAAAGATTTAATCAACGTATTTTTCAATTGTGTTGTGTTATACTTATAGTTAATGATGAATTTGCAATGATCTGAATTATACTTTGATACCGTATCTAGTTTAGTGATTCTTCTTCTTCTATGTGAAATGTCCCTTCAGGACGTAGGCGATCATTGTTGTTCTCCACGTCTCCCTATCCCTGGTGGCTCTTAGTATGTTTGCTCCTGTTATACCTCGCAACACTCATTCCGTCGTTCACATGATCAGTCCCTGCAAATATGTTATCCGCTGCCTTCCTCTGTCTCTCCTTCCTTCTCTCTGACCAGTCACTATCAGGTCCTCCAGGCTCTCTTATTGTATGTCCCAGATACTTCAGTTGTATTTTCCTGATGCTCAGTATTAATTTCCTTTTTGTTACCATTTTTTCCAACACCTCATTGTTGCTTGTATGCTCAGTCCACGGTATCCGCAGCATCTTCTGTAGAAGAAATACATTTACGGTGCTTCAAGTTTTGGCCTCATCTTCGATGATATTGTCCAGCATTCACTGCCGTATAGAAGAACTGACATCACATAGCAATCCAGCACTCTTTTCTTTGTTTCCAGTGACATTTTTCTGTGTCTTAGTACTTTACTCAGCTTATGGTACGCGACCTTTGCCATGCCATTTCGCCTTCGGATCTCTGTGTCGCACTTTCCATCTCCTGCTAGAAAAATTCCTACGTATTTAAATTTTTGTACTTGTTTGATTCTGATTTCTCCCATCTGTATTTGGCATTTTCGGTTGCACCTTTTGCTGATGACCATGCATTTAGTTTTCTTAAGTTTTATTTATAGTCCTGTTTTGTCATTCTCCACCGCTACCTTCTGTAGGAGGTATTGTAGTTTCATTTCCGTGTCTGCAATCAACACTGTATCATCTGCATACCTTATGTTGCTCAAGTTGTGGCCTCCTCCTGGCGTATCATCTAGGGTCCTCAAAATATTCTCGCTGTACAATTTGAATAGATCCGGTGAAAAGACACATCCTTGTCTTACGCCTCTTTCTATCTTTGTAAATCTGCTGAAATCGTTACCTGTTCGTATGCAGGCCGTTTGCTGCCAGTAGAGATTCTTAATTACTCTGATGTCTTTCTCAAAAATATCAAGGCTGCCGAGCGTTTCCATGAATTCTTTGTGTCGTATCTTGTCGAATGCCTTTACATAATCAATAAAACATAAGTACCAGTCTTTTTTCATTTGTATTGCCATTTCGGGGAGCATCCTAATCAAACATATGGCGTTCCTTGTTCCAGTGTCTTTGACGAACTCGCACTGTTCCTGTCCTCTCTCTGGCCTGATTTGCTTCTCGCTCTATTCATCAGGATTCTGACAATCATTATTGTAATATGACTCATTACGCTGACAGTTCTGTGTAGTTTGCACTCGTTTGCACCTGGTTTCTTCAGCAATGCTATAAATATCGACTGGCATATGTCGTCTGGTTTTTTCCGCTATTATAAATTTCGTTTAATATTTCGGTAGATTTTTTCTGTGCCATATTCTTCTAGGGATATCAGCAGCTCTATTACGACGCCGTCTGGACTAGCTGCTTTGTTTCTGTTCAGGTTGGCCATTTCAGTTTCCGGTTTATCCTCTTCCTTGTGTATTCTCAGTTGTTCTCTTCTGTCACAAAAAAGATCCTTTATATACTCTTCCCATCGCTGGAGTATTTCCTCTTTCTCCTATATGATTGTAACATCATTGGATTTTATGCAGCCTGTTGAGGAGCAGGTTTTTTGTCCTGTCATTTCTCTTATCTCTTTATGAAACTCTGCTTTATTGGTCTTGCTTAGTCTCTCTACTTATGAGCATTTTTTGTTGAGCCATTTCTCTTTAGCCTGTCTGTATTTGTTCCTTATCTCCTTGTGTAGTTTCTTGTATTCTTCTCCATGTCTTGGGGTTATTTTTTGTTTCCTATGCATCATGTGGAGAATCTCTTCAGTCATCCACTCGTTTTTTCTTCTGCGTCTGATTTCCTTTATGGCAATGTTGTTCGCTGAGGTCACCATCGCTTCCTTTAGTGAGTCCCATTTTGAGTGTCCTTTTCCAATTTGTTCCTCATATTTCTTTCTCACGATGTAAGTGTATTCTTTCTGCAGGGTGAGGTCATTCACAAGCGTGTCGCATTGCAGCCTGGGTGATGTGCTGGGCTTCTTCATTCATTTTATCCTTAGTTTGCAGATGACTGGAACATGGTTACTTCTGCGGTCGGCACATGGATATGTTTTGCATTAGACCACTGCGTTCCTGAATATCTTATTTATAGTTACGTTGTCTATTTGGTACTTGGTGTCGCCTCCTGGGCTTCTCCACGTCATGGGTGTTCTTGAAACCAGTTGTTAGTAATTTCCTGGTCATTGGTCTCATTTTTCTCCTCGTTCGTTGCGATCCCCTAGTCCAAAGTTGCCGGGTATGTCTTCTTCCCACTCTTTACCTACTTTGGCATTTAAGTCACCTTTTATGATCCTAATTTCTTGACTTTTGCACTGAGCCTTGGCACTATCAAGTATGGAATAGAATGATTCTATTTCCTCCTCAGTATTTGAGTTGTCGGCGCATAAATTACTATAATAGCTATGTTGAAGTGCCTTCCCCGCAGTTTAACTAAGAGGACTCTCTCAAAGTTGACAGTATCCTAGAACGCATTTCTTTACTTTTTTGTCTAATATTAAACCGACCCGTTTCTCGTTATTTTTGCCTCCTGCATAAATTATGCGGTGGGTGATAAGGTCTCCATTATTAGGCCATCTGGTTTCGCATATGCCTAGGATATTGATCTTCACTCTGTCCATTTCTTGTTTGACATTCTCTAGTTGTCCACAGTTGTCAAGTGTCCTGACGTTCCATGTACCCAGAGTAATTTTTTCTTTGTTGCGCACAGTCGCAGCGTAACGGTCAAGGGTTTAGAGTAAAATGTCCCCTTTACGCCGTTGGTGCTAACAGTCGCCAGATGACAGTCAGGTGGCACCTTCTACCCATGCCGATCCATACTGAGCGAGGAGTTACTTCCTTGGGAAGCAACGTTCTTCACGCTGTTGGCTTTCATATATTTGTCGTGAATAACCATGATTAAGCGGGGGTAGGGTAGATAGTGGTGTTGTATCCTGTTACCTTCTCCACGTTGATTTATTGAGACACCACCTTTATTTAGTTGGCCGTTGACTCCTTAAGTGTTCTTCCGCTCTTTGTAGGTTTAGTTTCTTTTTAGCCTACAGGGTTGCTAAAGTCCCGGTTAAAAAACAAAGTCACTCCGAAAGAAAATATTTGTAGAAAATAAAATAAAATAAAATAAAACCATGAATTAATCGGCGATTTTTTTAACTAGTTTAAATTATAAGACCCTGTCTGCAATAATTTAGATCAGCGTTCGTTACAAGGTGTCAAAAGAATGAAATTTCTTTGCATTCTCGACATTTTGCAAGGACAAATCTTTTGTCTTGCTTTGGCTAACTCCAGAATATCTTTAATCAAAAGGCACGGAAGTACACATGATAGTTCGTGGTTCTTCTTTGCTAGTGGGATGTGGATGGCAGGCAAAAACGCTGTAAATATTTTTACATTAAAAAAGAGAGAAAGGGAGAGATTATAATCATGATAATATCTATAACATTTATTGTGTCTCATGGAATAAATCACAAAATTCTTCCTGCATTCTCAACGATCGCTTTTCTTTCCTCAAAATAATCCCAGATGGAAATAAATAAAATATAAAAAAATGTACTAACTTTTAGATGTCTTGTAATTTCTTCTATTAACATATACGGGATTTCCTTATTATAATTTACTTACAATTCATCAGTTTCAATATCGTCATTAAAACTTTAATGATGAAAGATACAAAGTCCATACATACAAACGCGCATACATGCAATTTTAGATACGTAGTGACATACATGCCTGTTTACTTCCTTCCGAGCACAAACATCTGCGAAGTTTTCTATGCAATCCCAGATACTGAATCTCTCTGCTTATTCTGGGACTAAGCTGAGCGGTGTTTCTGTAATATAGATCAGATAATCTAGGGTGATCTACAGTTAGAACAGGACCACTGCTTTCGTGATCTTGGTCGCATTCACTAGAGACATCGTGCTAGCACAAACACCGACAACTGTGTAAAGTATTATCTCCATATATTCACCAAAATGTCTTTGAATAACCGTTTCCGAATCTACCACACGAAAGCAATACTTCATTGGAACTTAGGTTTTATGGTCAGAAATTGAATGGTCTGAACAGTCGGCTAAGCCCCGATAAGCATACATATATATTTCAAAGAAAATAATTCATTTATTTATACTCCGAATTAATCATTTTCTTTTATATAAACATGTTTGAGCAGATATCCAGATGTATTTGAAGGTTAACTAAAATTGTTTTGCATGAACGGTCTATATTCAACTCGAGGATGTGCATTGTTGTGCAGTGGATATCGGCTTGGAACGATAAATCGAAGAGACGAGCTCGAATATCCAGTGGAATTCTTTGCATTCCCGTATGCACAAATATTATAGGGAAATATATTAATCAGTCTCTTGAGTAAAGTTATGGGATAAAAAATAGAACAAAATGGATTCTCTAGCCTTGATTGGCAAGCAGTATATCGCAAGAATTAATGGCAACCTACTACGGGAAAAATTCTCCCAATTAGTCATTTCTTGAAAGAGATATGACCTTTTTATGGCATCTAACTGTGAGACTAATACTGAAATTATTTGAATATGTTTCCAATGTATAAAATTTTTGTAATTCATTTTTCATGATTATTATTCTCGAATGCCAGGATATCTAAGTTTGCGAAACTGCATTCAAAAACAATATTTAAAAAAAAATAAAACTGTGATGTAAATCCAGACGCAGGTACCTACCTAGATAAATCATTTATATTCAACAAACAAAAAACTATAACGTGTTTGAGCACGCACGCGTGTGTTCGAATACTGGCACGTTATTAAAATATCAAATCTATTATTCTATCGTGAAACGATGGTTGCTGAGATTAAAAAATATAAACTAACAATGAAAAAAAATCATTTTGACAGAAAATGCCTTTGATGTTCTCTTACCACATCCTGATTTTGAAAAGGCAGAATGCTTTATTACGTCAAATATTACGTTCCTGAAATAGGGTAGATTCTTCTTTTTATCAAAAGTATTAATGACGTATTTGTTCAAAGATAGATATGGTTTATCAAGCATTGAACCAAATGACCTGGGATGTATCCATCAGTTCAACAAATCTATTGTACATACAAAAATATTCTGTGCGGAAACAGAATGATATTCACACATTCTATTTAGGTTAATATTTATCTTTTCATAAAAAGTCAATATGACATCAATGGCGTCAATGGTGAGCATATACGGTAATATATATATATATATGTATATATATATATATATATATATATATATATATATATATATATATATATATTACCGTATAGAGATAGATAGATAGATAGATAGATAGATAGATATCTGTGTGTGAATTTTAATATGAAAGATTTGAATGTGAAGTGTGTATTAGTATAACGAACATACCAGCATAATAAACACTCTTGTTCTTCTGAGAAAAAATACTCTTTATTTAATCAGTTTTTAATAAATTCCTTAGACGATGAAATTTTTATTTTTTATTATTATCTCACTATAAATGAAGCATAAATCACAGAGTCGAAATCGATTATAGTGTGTGAGAGAACATGAAAAAATAGATATTATTAATGAGCAAGAACAATAAAAGAACAAAAATGAAAAAAAAACAGAATGTAACAATTGGCATTGCATTTAAAATTTTTACGATCAAATCTGATTGAAACGCAAGAAGCAGCAAGATTTTTATAAGAGAGAATTGTGAGAGAAAATAAACAATATGATAGGACTTAATGCTCTATCTAAGCACTTCAAATGTAAAATGATAAAACCTTGTCACCAATCTAGTAAAATGCATGAATTCAAAACGACAGTGTACCAATGAGGAAAGCTCATTAGTATAATTAATATATAAATATTCATAAAAAAATGAACGATAATGTTCTTACGTCAATGATAATTATCAGAGCCGAGATGCGTTTTCAAACAAACTTTAATTTATGATTACTGTCTAACCTTTTAGTACTGAGAGTTAATAAGTTTTCATAAAATAAAGATTAAACGTTCAATAAATGCTTGTAATGCAAACAATAAAAAATGCAGTGCACATTGAATCCGGATATAGATGATCGTGTCTATACATATATTCCTGTGAATTTAGCGTATTTTTCGAGGGGTAATCGAAATGTATTCAGTTGCCCTCCTCAGAGTTTTGAAATAACTATTTTCTCTTAGTGATTGCCAGACATGTCCATAGATGTCAGCTTACACTGCAATTCAAACTAAAGCTGGAAACGATATAAATTCATGCCGACTCCATGTATAAAATATATGTCACATGCTTTCGGCTTTGTACCACATCTACGCGGCGCTTAGAAGATCACCATATTTCATTTCCTTTCATTTTTAATTATCTTAAGGAAAATCTTTAAAAAAATTTTCATAATTTCTTTTTCAGTTTCAAAGATTAAAAATAAAATTGAGATATTCTTAATATACGGACGCTAATATGACAGCTGTCATAATGCAAATATTATGTTTTTGTTGATAAAATATAAGCACATTAATTGCATTTAACTGTAAGCTCAGAACGAAGATTTTAATGAAGGTATTATCTAAAATATATCATATTATGCTGATATTTTAAGGAAGAAAATAACACGTATATAATCAAGCTATATTCATATACCAAAAAAAGTGAACGAATATTTCACTGTTGTTCGTAAGCAGTATTTTTTACTTGTAAAATCAGAACTATAGAAATAAAACATTCTACGCAAATGTTAATAATTGTTACTGAAGATTGTGTCACTGAGATTTCTATTTGTGCTAGAAATACCAGTGAAATGTTCATAATTTTCCTATCCTATCTTTCTGCGGAATTTTAATTCTTAAGTTAATTAATATAAAGCATTATAACAATAAAATATCCATATTAATCGGATCGTTAAATATTCAGATACTTTAAAACTTAATGCTATAGCAATATATGTATGTATAAGCGACACATGTTCGAAATGGTTGAAATTCAACTATTCAAATTCATGACTCTCAAATGCCAAGATATCTACATGTGATTAAGTGTATTTAAAAACAAAATAAAAAAAAAATAAAAATGTAATGTATACTCAACTGAAGGTACAAACTAGATAAAACATTCATAGTCAAAAACAGAAAAAGACAACTGTAGTTGCACACAGGTATGTGTTCCAATTGTGGTATATAATTAAATTATCAAATCTCGTATTCCCTCGTGAAAAGATGCTTACTGAGTTAAAAATGCATATATATATATATATATATATATATATATATATATATATGTCTGTGTGTGTATGTGTGTGTGTGTGTGTGTGTTCGTGGAAATTTTGAAATTAGAGATAATTCTATTTGATTAACGAGAAACTTATGAGAAAGATATCGCCTATGCTATATTCACATATTTTTTTCTATAAGACTTTTTTCTTTCATTTTCTTAATCATATCATGTAGCATCACTGATACATATTCTTATTTCTATGAGATCAAAATCAAATAGTTTATTACGAGCTATTTTTATAATGTACTGTAGAGGAACTTGCCTAAATATTTTATGGCATGGTTGATTTAAGCGTCTACAGAAGGCTAACTGGAACATTATTTCAAGGGTAGAAGATATTAAAATCATGTATTCTTTGTCAATATTTATTTTATTTATAAAGACTTACATTGCTACCCACCCACAGCATTTTCCAATGGGGTTCAAGTCAGGCGAAAATGCTGGATGTTCTAAAAGTATCACGATATTCACAATGAAAACGTTCATTGTCCTGCGTGCATTCCCGATCGGAGATTTATATACATTATATTTTCTGTCATTTCTAAAAAAACACTTTTAGTCATTAAAAAGCGTTAGCATTTGCCATATTTTTATCAGGAAAAAATGGTGAGAGATACAGACAGTACTAACGTTTGAACACGAATGACTAAATTCCGTTACGTGTTTACCAGTTAACACCTTTCACAAGAATATTTGCTATTAAATTAAGACAACAAATTCAATTTCTACGATTTTAAGTTTCCAGCGGATTTCAATTGCACTAAGAGGCTCATCTCTTATGTAGCTTCCTTTCCTTTTTTTTTTTAATAAGCGTTTCAACCCGAGCAAGGCATGCCACTGCCACTACTGCGCAGGGGGCTACATATAGTGGATAAAGGATGATTAAATATAGGAAATGTCAGTGGGTGGGTGATAGGCGGGTTGGGATACCGAGAATGGTCAAATATAGGAAATATCAGAGGGTGGGTGATAAGCGGGTAAAGGATATCGAGAATGAGGGTTGGGTAAATGAGAGTGTTCTGAGAATAATTGGGAGTTAGTGTGATAGGAGATGTCTATTGACCCTACATTTAAACACCTGGAGATTGTAGCTGTCGGGAAAGCAGACTTGTGGAAGGGAGTTCCACAGGCGGGAAGCGCAAGAAAAGAAGCTGTTGGAGTAGAATTTACGGTTACATCTTATTTTTTTAACTGTAAAAGAGTGGGACCTAGTTGCTAATCTAGTATCTCGTGTAAATTCGTGCTTAGGCACCTCCAGTGATCTAAGCTCCACCATTGTATTTTGTCAAGAACCCCAAGGAAAGCAGCAGGGGCACCCGACCAGATATGGCAGCAATATTCAATACACGGGTGGATGGTAGATTTGTATATGTGCAGAATAGATTCAGATGGGAAATCTTCCGGGCCCTGCACAGAGAGCCGACTTTCATAGCAGCAGATATGGCAATGGATTCGATATAGTCATTCCATTTGAGGTCCGCCGCAAGTGTAAGGCTAAGGAGGCGTAGTATTTAACTCTCTGGGAGGCATGCCTGTCCCATGCTAATGGGAGGTAGATGCGATTGTCTATGGTGGTTAGTTGATAACAGCTTCGTTTTAGAGGCATTGAAATTTACTAGCCATTTCCTACCCCAGGCCACTACGGATTGGAGGTCATTTTCAAGTACGGCAGCGAGGTTCACTTTCCCGTCCACACCTGGATTTTGATCGATGCGAGAGTAGATTGTTGTGTCATCGGCATACATGCCAACCTGGGATCTAATGGTGTCGGGGAGATCATCAATGTAGATCAGAAAGAGCGTAGGACCTAGGATAGAACCTTGAGGGACGCAGGCGTTCGTATAGTAGTTTTGGGAGGCATGCCCATTTAATACCACCTTCAATGTGCGGGCAGAGGGGAATGACTGGATGAGGACATACAGATGTCCAGTTATCCCGTAGCTCCGCAGTTTGCACAAGAGGCCACTATGCCAGACCCTGTCGAACGCTTTGGAGATATCCAAGGCAACGGTTCGGGCTTCGCCATTCTTGTCAAGTGCCCTGTATATGTACTCGGTAATGGTCGTTAGCATATCAGCAGTAGACCTGGTGAAGCGAAACCCGTACTGTTTGTCAGAGAGAAGCCTGTTGGCCGTGAGATGTTGAATAACCTCGGCGTTGATAAAGGCTTCGAAAACTTTACCAAAGTTCGGAAGGAGACTAATGGAACGGTCATTGGCGGGGTCTGAATGTTCGCCAGAATTCTTAAATATAGGAACTACACAGGAGGACTTCCAACAAGCAGGAAAACAGGAAGCAGATAGGCCGAGGTTATAGAGTTTAGAGAAGACTGAGGAGAGTTCTGGGGCATATTTCTTCAGTACTATGACTGGGATTCCGTCACCGCCGCTCGCTTTGTGTGGGTCAAGTTGTGCAATTATCTTGGCGACCAGCGAGTGTGTAATGTGGAAGCTATTTAGTTGAGCCTTAGTTCTGGGTGGGAAGTCGGGTATTCCTAACGAGTCCAGTGTCGAATTTGTGGAGAATCTACGGGCAACGCATTCAGCCTTGTCCGCTGGGTAGGTGAGAACTTCAAACTCATTGATTAGTGGGGGTATTGAAGTCTTGTTCTTGTTGAGCAAGCTTTTGCAGAGACGCCAGTAATCTTTGGAGCCAAACTTAGAGGATGATATGCGTTGCCTCATTCTGGTAGCAAACACACTCTTAGCTTCGTTCAGTACTTTTTTACACTTGTTCCGTGCTGAGGCGAAAAGACGTCTGTTTTGGTTCGACGAGCAGCTTTGAAAGAGCCGGAAGAAATTGTTCCGGTGGGCAATGGCGGCCGAGCAAGCGAGTGAGAACCAGGGGCACGAATTTGATTTTATTTGGAATTTCCTGGCCGGGATAAAAGCATCGATGAGGCACAGTCTTCGACAGGAAGATGGAAGACGTTGTACCAGGGGACGTCGCAGAGGAAGTCTCGGAACGAGTCCCAGTCTGCTCTCTGGTAGCAGTATGATATTCTGCCGGTCCGGTTTTCTTTAGTAGAGTTTGCGCGGATTGAGATGTTGACGGAGACTACAGCGTGGTCAGAGTTTCCGAGGAGGTAGATTTGCCTGGTAGTGCATGAGTCTGGGATGGACCTAAAGCAAAGGTCGAGTAAAGAGTCCCTTCCGTTAGGGTTATTAGAGAAACGCGTGGGGAATCCACCACTTGCGTCAGAGCTTGGGTTATTGAAAATACATGGTGCGGATCCCAGCAAGATCGGTGGCTGAGTTTTCAAGCCACTTGGTGTGGTGGGTGTTAAAATCGCCAAATACAAATATATGGGCAGATGGGTGAGAAGAAATGGCCCTGTCGATATTATTAGAGATGCAATCAAGTACCATACAGTCAGAGGATGAGGGGGAGCGGTAGAGGAAGAAGAGATAGCTAACCGAGCTTAGAAGTGGAAGACGGAAGTAGATGAAGGAATGATCCAGGGATTCAAGAGATGTGACCCTGGCTAGGTGGAGTTATTCGCTGATATATACATCATGCCCTTCCTGAAAAGGGGAAGGTAACCAGGAACGAACAGCTCCGAAGAGGGGATAGAAGGTTCAAGGTTAGTCTCACATATAGCTAAGATATCAGGTGAGTTAGTTAGAAGGAATGATTCTACACTATTAAAATTACTGCGAATACCTCGTATGTTTGTGAAAGAAACCTAGATAGGTTTGGGAGATTAATGACTAGCTGGTTTAGTCTTGCTGTTTTGTTTGTTTAATTTCATGCTGGTTATAGTTGTGGATAGAGAGAGGTCTAGAGTAGGGTCAGATGGTCGTTAAATGCAGCAGGCGAAGGATGGTGAAATGGCACTACAGGAACCCCGATATTATTCAACTGTTGATCAAAGCAGCCTCTCAAGCGCTACGCAAGAGGTAGGGCTCCTAACTACCAGTCGGAAGCAGCAACCAGGAAACTGCCAACCCGGTACCCTCAGAATGAAGAGACTTCGCTGCCATACTCACCAACTGCAAAAAGCTTGCAGCCGAACCGACATCAAGACCGAAAAAGAGAGAGATGAACCGGGAACCCCATTCCTAAACAAGAAACAAGGCGATCACCTCTACTTCTGTCCAAAAGAAGTGGGTGGAGTGTGAGACCGGGCGATAGTAGGTACTATCTACTCCAATTAAAAAAAAAATAAATGTGTGACTGAAGTTTACTAAGTTTTAACTTATAAGTTGAAACTAATTTTGATAATTAAAAACAATTTACACAATCATAGTCGCAGTGCATTACAAGAGCGACTAGTAGAGAACTTAGGTTAGTAACAAAACAAGAACAAAAATTATACAAAAAAGATAAGAACCAAAGGAATAAAAAAAGAAAATTCAAGAAATACTGCAAAATAAGATCAGACTGGCTAAGACTTACCAGTTGCAGGCTGACTGATAGAAAAAAGTTAAGAAAATTTCAAAAATTATCTTCATTCTGTTTTCCCCATTCAGTTCTGGAAAGTTTAAGCAGCTACTGAGTAAGCAGTAACAGGGAGAAGTGTGAGTGTAGAATACATTAAAGTGGGAGGGGGGAACACCTCAAAGCCATGTGCCCAGTTAGCAAGGGAGAAAGAGGAAGTGAGAACAAAAAAAATAAATAAACAACCAACATGGCCGGTCTTTACTAAAAATTCCTACATATAACCGAAACCCTATATACCAAAACTAAATTTGATAATTAAAAACAATTTACACAATCGTAGTCGCAGTGCATTACAAGAGCGACTAGTAGAGAACTTAGGTTAGTAACAAAACAAGAACAAAAATTATACAAAAAAGATAAGAACCAAAGGAATAACAAAAAATATTCAAGAAAAATGTTCACTATCTTATCGTAAAAATATTTTTATTTGTACTTTCTTTTTTCTTATTTTAATATCAAATCTTTACACAAATAAGTTGTTCAGTGTAACAAATTAAAAGGAATACGTTATTTTCTCTATATTTACATTGAACTAAAATTTTTGGCGTATATATACACTATAGAACAAAAGTAGTGAATCAACTAATCAAACACTGGGTCTAAAAAAACAATTATAAGGGACATCATGTTTGTTTATATATTTTTATTTCGATTTTTATTCATTCTTTTGTCTATATAAATAAAAGCGCAATAGCCTTTCAAACGTAAAGTTATATTGAGCGTAAGTAAAAGCAAGATTTTGAATACATGTTTTATAAAAAGAAAATAATGGTTAACACTAGGTCATCATTGTAATGATAAGAAGAACATCTCGTCAAGTGACATTTAAAGAAATAAATACTTCTTGGGAAGATACATTAATTTATCAGTGGTGAGGAAATATGAAGGGAACGGGAATGATTAATACTCGTATACATTGCCTGGCGGGCTGTATTTGTAAAAGACAGGCTAAGAGGATTAAGAATGTAGCAGCTCAGAACACATACAATAGAAATAGTGACACAGCAGCAAGATGGATAAGACTTAGCTTATTTGTGAAAGAAAATTGTGGGTTGGAAAATAATAACGCAAAAATATGCATAGATGCTTATGAACACTCTGAAGTAAAACAGGTGTGAACTGGGCAGATCCAACACAGACTTGAAGATCTACGAATTTTTATATGATTTAGATCTTGTAAAAATACCAGAGGTAGTTAAATACTTATATGACAGATAAAATGAACCAATCATCTTTCCAACATTCTTAGTAAGTTAGGATATATGCATCCCACGTTAGGTCTTGAGAGAGCTTAATTCACGACAGACATTCAAGGCAAGCTTCCACCGAGGGAGTAGATGCCTTCAGGGTGATAAGTGAAAATTGAAGGTCTTCTAGGTTCTGATGGAAGGACACTAGTTTGGTTTGTATTGAATTGAATTTGAAAAGTCATTATTTCAACTGAAACATAATAACGGAGGATATATATCTATGAATGCGAATGGAATCAATTATATACCATGAAGCTGTGAAATGTAATCTAAAAATATACGTATTAAGTGGTGTTAATTTATTATAATGTGCTTGGAAGCATGGCGATAATATATTGAATACATTTACATTTTGATATTATGATTGAATAGTGTAGGAATAAGAAGAGTTCTATTTGAACTGCAGAATAGACGTGAGCCTTTGTACTCGTTTGAATATTTTCCCTGATAGTTGTGTGTACAGTTAATTTCAAAATTGGGAATCATTTCTAAATTAAGGTTTGAAATAACGATGGCTCCATCAACATGAAGAAGAAAATATCGGAGCAATCAACTGATATCCATTTGGCCATCCTCTATTCCCTCTCTCTCTCTCTCTCTCTTTCCATCCTCCTCTCTCTGACTCTCTCTGTCTCTCTCTCTGTCTGTCGATTCTTCTATGAAACACAGACGCCAACATGCTGCTTAAACAAGCGAGAAAATTCTAAGGAAAAATGTCTTAGGTTGAGATGTTTGTGAAAGCGTTCGGAGGTACCTGCATAAAAAATGCTCACAGAGATACATGTTTCATCGTAATAGTACAATAAGACTTGACAAGACATCTAAAATTATATACAAGAAGACCAAAACAAGATTTCAGAGCATGTATCTATACATTAAACACTGTATATGAGATAATATATCATTCTACATGAAAAGAATATTCAAATTGACAATCGCCATTAGTGATCTATATATAAATCGGACATAGTTTGAATACCAATTAATTTCAGAAATTATTAACACTATCCCAATAGCAAAACTTGACTAATTAATCAATCATTAGATTTTGGTAGCTCTTCTTGGTCGGCCCATGTCTATTTGAACACTTTTTATTTTTTCTGAAGTATATATGAAGTAAAACATTAAGAATCACTTGTTGAAGATGTGTATACATTTCCTGTGTATTTCAATACACGAGAGATGTTCGAAAAGAAGTCGAAAACTACCGCGAAATATACAAATCTACATTGGAATAGAGAATTATATATTCTTAACATCTGTGAAAAAGAATAAAAGAATTTAAACTAACACATGACTGCTAATATTCTATGAAACATCAACACTCATCTAGGATACTGAATTCTGAGCTGATGAAAATATAACGAGGCGACGGAGTATTGGTCAACCGAAGTTTACTGAGAATATCATAGTCTAAACATGTAGACAACAAGCAAATTATAAGGAAACATCGCGTCAGAAATTTATAAATCATGTACAAGTCAACCATCCGCCCGTGCATAGAGTACTGCTGCCATCTATGGTCAGGTGCCCCTGCCGTTCTCCTCAGTTTTCTTGACAAGCTCCAAAGCAGGGTCTGTAATGTGATAGGTACTGATAAGGCGACTCGACTGCAGCCATTTCCCCATCGTCGAAATGTGGCCTCCCTTTGTCTGTTCTATAAATACTTTCATGGCTTCTGCTCGGACGAGCTTAAATCACTGATGCCTCCTCAACTGGTGTTTACTCGTGCAACCAGACTCGCAACAGGGTCCCAGCCATTCTCAGTCAGGTTAGCCAAATGCAGACGACAATTCTACTCCTGCAGCATCTTCTCTCGCACTTCCCGCCTGTGGAACTCGCTCCCGTATTCTTGCTTTCCTGACGGCTACAACCTCCAGAAATTTAAATGCAAAGTCAATACTTTACTAACCACTGGACTCTAGCTCTCTCCCCACCCCTGTATAACTTTCCCTTTCTCTCCACCTATGTATCTGTCATCGCACCTGCTTTCTATTGTTCCTTTCTAACTAGTTTGTACTCCTGACTCTTTTCTAATTATTTTTTTTACATTTATGTAACCCCCTGCACACCAGTGGCGTTTCCGCCTTGCTCGGGGTGAAATGATTAAAAAAAAAAGTATCCTAGGGTCACCTCATGCAACTATAGAGGTTATAGTGTATCTAAGGAAAAAGAACTTAAAGGATTCATCTCTCTTTAGACTGGTCTTAAAATTCAGATATTAATTAACAGACTGGCTTAAAAATTAATTCAAAAGGACAGAATTAACTGTTTAACACACATGTGGAAGAACTAATGATGGAGGTCATTGTTCAAATGTAGATTTAAGAAACTAGGCTGGAATTCGATGTCTGTACGAAGATATTTTTTTCTGAGTCGTAGTTATAGTGCACGCATAAGAAATCGGAGAAAAAGTGATTATTTTGCTATGGATTAGAAAGAAGATATTGATATATCGGAAAATAATTTGAGCAAATGCGCTTAGGATTTTTGGCACACGAACAAAATCCATTGAATGCAAGGGGAGTATCAGAAAACAGACACGAGTATAGATCTTTTGCAGAAAATAATGGAGGAGAAATAGTAAAGGAATAAATTAGTACATAAATGCATAGAGAGTTGTAGAAAGCGATGAGCATTCATTTCCTGCTAGAAAATGTTAAATAACACAAATTGGATCCATCCACTACTTTTAAAAATATAACCTGAAAACTTTTGCACATAATACACAGACACATCATCTCGAAGTATAATAATTATATTTCTTTTTGACATTCGATGTCAATCCTAGGAACCTAATTATTCAGTAATATAGCAAGTATATGTAATATGTTACTTAATTGCACAACTTGACCCACACAAAGCGAGCGGCGGTGACGGAATCCCAGTCATAGTACTGAAGAAATGTGCCCCAGAACTCTCCTCTGTCCTCTCTAAACTCTATAACCTCTGCCTATCTGCTTCCTGCTTTCCTGCCTGTTGGAAGTCCTCCTGTGTAGTTCCTATATTTAAGAATTCTGGCGAACACTCAGACCCCGCCAATTACCGTCCTATTAGTCTCCTTCCAATCTTTGGCAAAGTTTTCGAAGCCATTATCAACGCCGAGGTGACTCAGCATCTCATGGCAAACGGGCTTCTCTCTGACAAACAGTACGGGTTTCGCTTCACCAGTTCTACTGCTGATATGCTAACGACCATTACCGAGCAATACCGGGCACTCGACAAGAATGGTGAAGCCCGAAACGTTACCTTGGATATCTCCAAAGCATTCGACAGGGTCTGGCATGCTGGCCTCTTGTGCAAACGGCGAAGCTATGGGATAACTGGACATCTGTTTAACCTCATCCAATCCTTCCTCTCTAACCGCACATTCAAGGTGGTATTAAATAGGCATATCCTCCCAAAACTACCATACGAACGCGGGCGTCCCTCAAGGTTCTATCCTAGGTCCCACACTCTTTCTGATGTACATTAATGATCTCCCCGACACCATTAGATCCCAAGTTGGCATGTATGCCGATGACACAACAATCTACGCTCGCATCGATCAGAAACCAGGTGTGGACGGGAAAGTGAACCTCGCTGCCGTACTTGAAAGGGACCTCCAATCCGTAGTGGCCTGGGGTAGGAAATGGCTGGTAAATTTCAATGCCTCTAAAACGAAGCTGTTATCAACTAACCACTATAGACAATCGCATCTACCTCCCATTAGCATGGGACAGGCATGCCTCCCAGAGAGTAAAATAATACGCCTCCTTGCCTTACACTTTCGGCGGAACTCAAATAGAATGACTATATCGAATCCATTGCCAAATCTGCTGCTATGAAAGTCGGCTCCCTGTGCAGGGCCCGGGACTATTTCCCACCTGAATCTATTCTGCACATATACAAATCTACCATCCGCCCGTGTATTGAATATTGCTGCCATATCTGGTCGGGTGCCTCTGCTGCTCTTCTTGGGCTTCTTGACAAAATACAAAGGTGGATCTGTAACGTGATTGATACTGACTAGGTAGACCGGCTGCAGCCGCTCTCTCACCGGCGTGATGTGGCTTCCCTGTGCCTCTTCTACAAGTACTTTCATGGCTACTGCTCCGATGAGCTTAGTTCACTGGTGCCGCCTAAGTACGAATTTACACGAGATACTAGATTAGCAACTAGGCCCCACTCTTTTACAGTTAAACAAATAAGATGTAACCGTAAATTCTACTCCAACAGCTTCTTTTCTCGCGCTTCCCGCCTGTGGAACGCCCTTCTACAACTCTGCTTTCCTGACAGTGACAATCTCCAGGTGTTTAAACGTCGGGTCAATAGACACCTCCTATCACACTAACTCCCAATTATTCTCAGAAAACTCTCATCTACCCAACCCTCATTCTCGATATCCTTACCCGCCTATCACCCACCCTCTGACATTTCCTATATTTAATCATCCTTTCTCCACTCTACGTATCCCCTGCGCAGTAGTGGCAGTGACATGACTTGCTCGGGGTGAAACGCTTATAAAAAAATAATATATATATAGCTGAAGTGAGAATTTTGAAAACAAAATGTAACATTATTTCATTAAAAATCTGTGCTACATGTGTGATTACCTTCGAGTAACCCAACATTATTCTAGCTCAATTTTTGATACTGCGTAGCTTCGGGATTTCTCAAATTCTCTAGTTATTTATAAATATTTGAATGAATAATTTTTGCTGAAATACGAGACAACTTTCTCTACGACGCTGATGCATCAGTGTATAAACGTACAATTGTTAGCCTTGTTAATATGAAATTCCCTGCATCAAAGCCTAAAATTATTTTATCTTTGATTTGTTGAATCGTTAATACTAAAATGCAATGATTATTCTATATTTATTTATGCATCTAGGAACAATCTTCTATCTAATTTTCAAAAGCGAGTACAGCCTATTTTACAAAAGTGATCTACTCAAAACCAGCTTCTGAATAGTAAAGACAAGTACTTGTAATGGATTTTTGGTAACAAAGTAAGCTATAATTTCAAATATTTATAAAATATTTTAATCAGTGCCAGACATAAAAACAACTAGGTATTAAAAGTTAATAAATTTTGTAGTTTTATTAACATGGAGTGAGTAATTAATAGAGGTATATTACGATCATACGTAAGGCAGTTAACGATTGAACTCCCGTGTTAAAAAATATAGTTATCGGTAAAGAATCCTTTTAATAAAACTTAAATAAATTTAAAAAATTATGGAAAAAATGATGCTTAAATAGAACATTCTCCTTACAGTTTTTTTTTCTTTAATCTTCTCACCCCAAGCAAGACATTCCACTGCCACTATTGCGCATGGGGCTACATAGGTGAAGGTAAAGAGAAGGAGTGGTTAGACATAGGGAATGTCAGGAGCAAGGTGACAGATGAGTAAGGATATCGAGGATGAGGGTTGGGCAGATGGGAAGAGTGTTTGATAGAAGGGGAGCAGGTTAGTGTGTTAGGAGGTGTCTATTGACCTTACATTTAAACTCCTGGAGATTGTAGCCGTCGGGGAAGCAATCGTTTGGAAGAGAATTCCACAGTCGGGAAGTGCGAGGAAAGAAACTGTTGGAGTAGAAGTTACGGCTGCATTTTATAGGTTTCACAGTATAAGGGTGGGATCTAGTGGCTAACCTAGTATCACGTTCAAATTCGTATTTAGGGGGCACTAGTGATCTAAGTTCATCGGAGCCGTGAAAGTATTTATAGAAGAGACACAAGGAAGCCACGTCGCGCCGGTGGGAGAGAGACTGCAGGCGGTCTGACCAGTCGGTATCTATCACATTACAGACCCTCCTCTGAACCTTATCAAGAAGCCCGAGGAGAACAGCAGGGACACCCGACCAAATATGGCAGCAGTATTCAATGCACGGGCGGATGGTAGATTTATAAATGTGCAGGATAGATTTAGACGGAAAAAACTTCCGGGCCCTACACAGAGAACCGACTTTCATAGCAGCGGATTTAGCAATGGATTCGATATACTCATTCCATTTGAGGTCCGCTGAAAGTGTGAGACCAAGGAGGCGTAGTGTTTTACTCTCTAGTAGGCAAGCCTGGTCCATGCTAATGGGATGTAGGTGAGATTGTCGATGATGGTTAATTGAGAGTAGCTTCGTTTAAGAAGCATTAAAATGTAGTAACCATTTCTTACCCCAGTCCAATATGGATTGGAGGTCTTTTTCAATCTCGGCTGCGAGGTTAGCTTTGACGCCTACACCAGATGTTTGTAGGAGGCGAGAGTAAACTGTGGTGTCATCGGCGTACAAACCTACTTGGGCTCTTATGGAATCAGGGAGATCATTAATGTATATCAGGAAAAGTGTAGGACCTAAGATGGGGCCTTGGGGGACACCTGCGTGTGTATGGTAGTTCTGAGAGGCATGTCCGTTTAATACCACCTTCATTGTGCGGTTAGAGAGGAATGACTGGATTAGTTCAAACAAATGTCCAGTTATACCATAGCTCCGCAGTTTACATAGAAGGCCAGTATGCCAAACTCTGTCGAACGCCAATGCAACGGTTCGGGCTTCGCCATTCCTGTCGAATTCCTGGTATATGTACTCTGTGATGTTCGTTAGCATATCAGCAGTAGACCTGGTGAAGCGGAAACCATATTGCTTGTCCGAGAGGAGCCTGTGTGCTGTGAGATGCTGAACCACCTCGGCGTTGATAATGGCTTCGAACACTTTTCCAAAGATCGGAAGAAGACTGATGCGGCGGTAATTTGCAGGGTCAGACGGTTCTCCAGTGTTTTTAAATATAGGAACTACAAAGGAAGATTTACAACAGGCAGAAAACAGGAAGCAGATAGGCAGAGGTTGTAGAGCTTAGAAAGGACAGAGGAGATTTCAGGGGCACATTTCTTTAAGGCTATTGTTGGGATTCCGTCACCACCGCTCGCTTTTTGAGGGTCAAGTTTTAAGATTATATTAGAATATAAAGTTGAAATATAAAGTAAATGATAATAAGTTGACTCAGGGCAAGCTGCATGGCGCTTGCTAGTTGTGAAGGTCTGAACTGCAGAATTAATTAACGTAACAATAATGAAAATAATAGGGAAGTAGGAATGGGCAAGAAAAGGTTTGTGAGACGGAAAAAATGTCATTAAACGAATATACAGTAGCGAGCGCAAAGATCATAACAATATTAAGAAAAAGTCTTAATATGAAATAACTGTTTTATTTTAAACCTTTTAAGAACTTTTTATCAAAGATAAAATGGTATAAAAGAAAATTATATAATTACAAAAAAGTTCAATAAACCTATTTTGATATAGTTATAATTATAACTATATAACATTCGAAAAAGTTACATAATCAAAAATAGTAGAACGATTAAGTATTTCCGTAACATTTAATAATTATTTTGCATTATTGAAAATTTTTTTTAGGTAAAAATATAAAATCGGATATTTTACTAAACTAAACCGGCTCTTTAGTGGCTTCTGCATTGTAAAAATGTCAAAGAAATCTTTGACGTCATTAGAACTTAGAAAACTGATAGTCAAATTACGTAATGAAGATAAACTCTCGATTGGGGATATTTCTAAGAAGATGGAGGAACCCAAAAGTTTTATTCATAGTATTTTAAGAAAACTTGAGGAAACTGGGACATGTGAAGCCAAGAAATAAACTGGAAGGCCTATGAAAACTACTGCAAGTGAAAACAGATGGATGGTAAAGAATGAAAGAGCTAATGGTAACCTTGACATCAATATATCAATGAACACTATTTCCCGAAACTTAATGAAATAAATCTGAACAGCCTTACATTTCTAAAAAGAATAAAATGAGCCGATTAAAATTTGCCACTGAACAACGTCATAAAATCAGTGAGAGTGTGTTCATTTTAGCGATGAATCAAAGTTTAACCTGTTCAGTTGTGACGGGAGAAGTTTTGTTGGGCACAGTCTTAATGAACAATATTTGCTGCAGTTCAATAAAAGTAGCGTAAAATTTAGAGGAGGAAACGTGATGGTGTTTGGCTTGATTTCAGATGTTGGTAAGGTACCTCTTGTTAGACGGCACAGTAAAATTAACGCAACTGTATACAGAAAATATAGAAGAAACATGTATCTAACTTGAGAACTGCAATTAAACAACCAGCTCTATTTATGCATGATAATGCGCCATTTCAGACAGCAAAGTCTTTTAAGATATTTTTTCTGAGGATGTTGTATCTGTTATGGAGAGGACTTCTCAAAGCCCAGACATGAATCCTACTGAGAATGTTTGGAAGTTACTAAATGAAAGAGCTAAGGAAAAGCATCCAACAAACATCGAAGAACTTTGGACTAATTTGAAAGGAGAATGGGAGAAAATATACGTTTATGAATGCAACACGTTAATTCGCTCATGTGGCAAAAGATGTCAAGCCGTTATTGAATGTAAAGGTTTTTCACATCAACTAGAAATGAATTCTGAACGTTATTTTCATTTGGATATGATGTATCCGTTAGAAGATATATGAGTTTTCATTATCTTTTCGAATGTCATATAATAATTCTTATAACTTTATCAAAATAAGGTTATTGTGCTTTATATTTTGGAATTATATAATTTACAATAATTTCTTTATTTTCTATGATAAAATGTTCTATCAAGCTTTAAAATAAAACGTTATTTTACATTTAAACAATTTCTTAACATCGTTCTGCTTTTCATGATCGCTACTGTATATTTGCGTTTTCAAATATTTTTCTCTGTCTTTTCTCTATGAATAAAAGCTATCATTGCTTTATTTTTTAAATATATATAACATTATGTTACGTTCTACTATTATTTTATTTCCCTTCATATCTATGTAAATCCTTTGCGGTTGGTAACCTTTCTGCCATTTACGATCTTCGAAAATTAAAATGAAACGTATATCATCTTTTTCTGTCTCCCTAGACCCTAGACTCGATACATTCAGCCACAAAAAAGTCTCCCTAATCAAAACTATTATTGAAGTATTTGGTTTATAATAACACTTACTCCTTCTATTTGGCCCTGATATTCTTTTAATTTTGGCAAATATATGATATACAAATTTAAAGATAAACAACATTTTATTTTTCTACAACCTTTACATTTTTACGCATGAAAAAATTCCAATACTTTACAAAAGATATACAGCTATATAGATATAGTTGAGTAATCTCGAACTTGAAAACGCAAAATACTTCTTCACAACCTAGTGTTAATTAATTAATCTCAAACACACAAAAGTTCCTCCCTAATAAAATGTAGATCAGTAATTCCAAACGCACAAATGTTGTTCTGAAATAAAGTGTAGACTAATACTCTCAAACTTGAAAAATGCAGCAATAGTTCTTTCCCAAAAAAGTTTATATCAGTAATCTCAATCTTAAAAACGCAGGAAGAGTTCTTCCCAAAGAGTCCGCGGATAGTCTAATACACAAAAAGCACTCTCGAGTTCTATAGTTTATATCTCGTCAAATCTCGTGGTACCCGTGATATTTCGGCAATTTGTCTGCATAAAAACAATATAACGACCCAACGACATTCTTTTATGCACGGACGTCCATGAGATTTTTATTTGCACACTACAATAGATATAGAGAAAAATACAGTGATGATTAACACTAGTCAACTTAAAGTTTGGTCATTGAAGAATAACATCATTTTAAGCTAATTTCAGTATGCTGAATTTATTCTCCCACATCTCATCGAGAAATTTTAATGGACACGGGTCATTTTTGAATTTTTCAAAAATATTTGGCTGTTTTGAAAGTTAAATAATTCATTGCCAAATAACATTTTGCAACAATCGAAGAACAATTGATGACATCTAAAAAAAGGGCTTACTATGCTTTCTCTAATATTAAGCTCGGTGATCAAAATAAACGGAGGGCAAAACATGTATTCGGTCTGACTTGCAAAGAACATAATCACTAAAGAAACAATGGTGATCGAATTTCTCTTAATTTCGCTATTCCAACAATCTTGCGTTAACCACTCAATTATCATGATTATTGCTGCTTTTGTTTAGTTCCCATTGTTCAAGAAATTATCAAGAAAAAAATACATGTCTGCAAAATATCTTTGGCTCTCATCTGCTACTCGATCTGTGCCGCATGTAATTAAATTTCCAATTCCCATAGTCAATATATTTTTTATGGTAAAGACGATTCATTTCAATACGGTCTTCTCAGTGACGATACCAGTCAAGATTAAATTGGTGAAACTGTTTGAATGAGATGAACAGAGTGTTTTGATCCGATTTTTCTATCTAGCACGTGCCTCGGCAGTATTCCTACCATCTCGACTGAGGGAAAAGAATCTTTTTGCAAGACGTAAAAGTTTAACTTCTATAAACTCCGTGATGCTTAATTCACCAAATATTTGTAAAGAAGTTGAAATTGAAGGTCTTGTATACTTCAATGAAATGGAGAAAGATCTTCAGTAAATTGAGTTAGAAAGGTAAGATCGTATTTCACGGCGATTTTTCATTGATATTTTCAAGCGAACTCTAAAATGCGTCCTTCTTCACAACAGAAAAGCCTCTGAATCAATACAGATTAAACAATCCAAGCCAGAGTAAAAACCGATGAAACTTGTAATTGAGATACTCGATTACTTGAGCCTTAACGGATCTAACTGTGGGGATCAAAATATTCTCATTTTTTTTACTCGGTCAGCGGTTCGGTTATACGAATGATACCTATTTTCTATTTTTATGAGACTGTGGTGCCAAGTAACAACACTAGCAAAGAACTGAGTTGCCTATTCGAGAGTCTATGCCAGTGGTTATATAATGCTGGATGTGCTACGCTCTTACCAAGAGACAAAAAAGTTTCTCTTTCTTCAAATAGAATTAGAATTAATGAAAACGTTTTTAAAAGATCTTGATAAAGAAGTTGGTCGTTTTAAGGATATCGCTTACTTGTTTCCAGATTTGAGCATGGACAATTTTAAATCAGAACTTTTCAACGTTCCAGACATTAGAAAAACTTTCAAGAATGAATGATTCAAATAGAGGAAAATCATTTGTAGCGGTTGTGAAAAATAATTCTTGTAGCCATAAATTCGATAGCTACAATGTTCATGTTGCAAGCATACAGGAATTATTTTCGTAACATTGGTTCTAACATGAAAAACAAAATTAATCTTCTTCATATCCACCTTGAGACATTAACAGATAAATAGGGGAAGTTAGAGATGAACAGTTTGAACAATCTCCCAGGACAGCAAATGAATGCAGGAAAGATACCAAGGTCATTGTGACATCATTGAGTCATCGTACTGCTGGAGTATTCAAGGACACTGCACATCAGCATTTCCTCTAGTCAAGAATGTAGAAGTTTTTAACAACTCTGTCAAGTTCATTACATATGCACACAAATCTACTACGAATGTTTTCTTTGTTACAATTTCTGAATAAAATGTTGTTTTCTTTTATATAGTACATGATATATGAACACAGTGCATCTTCTGTATGGTTTTCTATATTTTATTAACAAATCAAGTAGTTTGCCTTAGAAATTATCCATTAAGAATAACATACGAAGGTTCCCATAGAAGCTACATTTATTTACCTTTCATGAAATTAATAGGTACAATAGATTTCGGGACTATTCCAGTTGATTTTTGATCTTAGATCTGAAGTTAAAAATTCGGCCAAAAATATTTTCTATGCAAAAGTCCCTGGCGTGATGAGGCAAAATGAATATCATATTCAGAATCAGTATAGCAAGTAGAAGATTTGACCTAATATAATTTAATAAGCATGATTTTTTAGAACCGTGTAATCTTTGTAAATTATCTTTTGACACAAATATTTTTTTTAGAAGTGTACCAAAACGTAACTTGTATTGACCACATACTATCATATAATATTTTGTTTTTTGATTTCAATAGTTGAATTATTCTATCATATGACACATCACACATCCCAGGACTGACATATAAATTCTGACACAAATAAAAAGAGCCATCTAATTTTTATGAAGTACTTACTTTGAAATTACACAAGATGAAAAATTGAGCCTGAACGGATTACTAGTTTGCAAATTACAGTTATTTAAGGGAAGATACTGTTGCAAACATGCAAAAGAATAGAAAAATCGTAATTAGGTGTGATGATAAAACATAACATATTAATGGAATAAATTACAGTTCAAGCAAAACAATGGATTGATTAGTGTTACGAGTACTCTGTTCCCTCGAAGAAAAACGGTTTAGAGATCATATACTCTCTTTAAACGTAGTATTACAGATACAAGTTTTGCTGAACGCCCAAGGCACCCAAAACTGACAGTTGTCTCGGAAAATACAGAAACATTCCCCAAATTCTTTTTGGCCGATAGTTAATTGAAGTTGCCTGCGATAGCAAAGAGTGTTAAATATATCAGTGTATTCAACATTTTGCCTAAATTTCTCAATGAAAAACGTGTTCAAAGTTGATGCCTCGTTGGCTCAGAGTCGGTCAAGAACCTGACGATTCATCGTGTTGTTTCTAACTGTTTGAAAGCAATAAAAATAGTTATTGCGTAAATGTGGATCCGACACTTCCCTACGAAATTAAATCGGCAGTTAGCTGAATGGCTAGCAGCAGGTGAAATACGTTCAAAATTACTAAAAAGCAAATATCAGCCGGCAAGATTTTGCCTCTGTATTTTGAGACGCGGAAGGTATTCTGTTCATCGAATACCTTCAAAGAAGGAAGAACCAACATCAGCCAAAATTATATAGCATTATTGGTGCATTTGAAGGAAAAAATTGCCAAAAATGGACAAATATGCAGAAGAATAATGTGAACTTTCAAAAAGACAACGCACCGTGTCACAAGTCGATCGCAACGATAGATAAAATAAATGAATTGCATTTTGATTTGCTTACACATCCTCCCTATTCTTCATATCTGAGACGCAAGAGACTACTAGCTGTTTGAAGACATCTAAAGAATGTTCCAGGAAAAGAGACTGGCTCAAATTAATATATGGGAGATTAGGCGTATTTTGAGGCCAAAAACAAATCGTTCTTCAAAAAAGGCAGCGCATTGTTAGAGAAGCGATAGAAACAGTTTATCATCCTAAATGGAGACTGTGATTATAAAGCAGTCAAATTTTTCCTAAAGGTTTTGTTTTTATTAGTTAAGTCCCTGATGTTTTTACTGATGTGTTATTTTTAACATATTTTTTTTAAATTTTAAAATAGAGAATAAGCTATATACTGAAAATACCACTATATTTATTAAAAAATATTTGAAACTTAATAAATTGATTTCACCGTCTAATTTTGTGGATAAGGTCTTTAATGCTTTACAAGTAGAATCCTATAATTTAACCCTGACATTTACAAACGTATAATTAGAGAGTATTTTATAAGAAAAATGTTATTCATACCATCTTTTCTTACCTATATTAATTAATAATTAAAGTTTTCGTAACGTATAAATAATTAGATTTCTTTGTATATTTAATCTTGTATGTTCATTTTTTAATACTTTGCAAGTGATTTAAATGTTTAATACTAGAAGTTAATAATAAATTCCATGGTAGTAAATCACATTTGATTTGCTTCCCACATTTTGCTATGATAATATATCAAGAAATATTTTCCAATTATATCATAAACTGTCAAATATGCGCGTTTATTAACAAAATTAACTGTGCCCACATAATATTCATAATTGAAAATATATGAAAAAAGTTGTCTGTTTAAAATAATGACCATAGGCAAATAATATAATAAAGAAACTTGAACAATCAAATTATTTCTCATCAAAAAACAAAATAAACTTAAAATTAAAATTAAACCAAGTACATTTTTAATATTTTTGATGCATACATAAAATAAAGAAAAATGATTACATTCTCTCATTCGGGATTCATGTTTCATTTCACATTCACTAATTATTATACGTGAATTTAATACAAAAATGTCCAGTCATGATTTAAGTGGAGATATTCCCAATATATGAAAGCTACGTAATGCTACTATTGCATAAGTTGGAGAAAGTGTGGGGCGGATATTTTCATAAATTCCCTTGAATGTAAAATAGTCGAGCATGTCTCGTTAAATGTCATTTGAATTAGTGCTAGTCAATTAAAGTTCCAAAAAATAAAGCAGTTAATATTTTCGTGCTTATAGGTAACAAACATGGACTTTATAAGAATTGTGCAAAATTCTATATAGAGTAAAAAAATGTTTTTACTTAATTATTCAATCTCTATTGCTTTAAATAATAGTGCTGGACAAGTTACATTATAACTATATTTTATATGAAGCGACCGTGCTTTTTGAAACGGTGAATTGAAGGTGGTTTACCTGAAAAATTGTCAAGTACCTGCTTTCAGAAAATTTGAAGGAAAAAAATCTGATCTGGTTTTATCACGATATGAACTGCGTTCACTCCAAAATTTACATAAACAAGCTTTCTACTCACAATGTCAAAATAGCAAAAAACAAATCAAATGAAATAGACTAGAAAATATTCTCATAGATATCAAGAGCGAAATCGATTTTAACTATGAAGGTTAGTACAACAACTGGAAAAATACTTATCTGAAAATATGCTATACACAAATGGAGCTGAAAATATGTATACTTAACGTGTTCTCCTGTGCTTATTAAATAGTTTTAACATATTTTTAAAGTTAATATCCGAATTTTCTTCATTTACTCAAAGTTTATTATTTAAAATCTTTATTTGGTTTCAGGTTCTAACTGTAATATAAATTTAAAATGAGTATTAATGATTTTTTGTTAGAGAAATTAAAACTTCAAACAATATATAAGTTGTTTATATGAAAGGTATAATTCTCCAAGAAAATTGTTCGACTCTACATGGAAAGTAATGAATAGCTTTAATTGTACATTTGTATTCTTTTTCTCTAACAACAATCGGATAACGTAATCGAGAGGTTGATAGAATCGTTTAGCTTCATAGAGACGAGTACAGGACGATATAATGTTTCTCGCTTTCAGATAAGCTAATATTAATTCTTGTGAAAAATCATTATTAATCGTATGCATTGGATTCTATATCGATGACAACGCAGTAAAAATAAATAAAATTGTTCGATTCAAAGAATATTGTAATTACCCAAACTCGAGCATTGTATCTGCTAACTAATGACATGAAACGAAGGTACACATACATGAAGAACTCCCAAAATATCTAACGCGATCTAAGAAAACAAAAAGAAAAGAATAACAGAATAGGATGTTACGATAAAGCCGAAAGATAGAGAACAGACGTTTAATTGTCTGGACATTTCATTTTAGAAATAATCGCTTTTTAATGTTAGTTCTTTCTGGAATAATATTACAAAGAACAAAGCAATAAAATACAATAGGAAACTTACAAAATATAGGAATAATGTCTATTTTCTCCTGTCGTTAGCGAAAAGAGAGTAGGTGTAATCGATTCAGACAACGAAGCACGTTCCACTGCTATTAAGTGAGTGAATCACATGATGAGCGGATGATGAATGATTATCAAATCTATTTCTGAAAGTTAGATTCAAAAAAGCAGCTGTCTACAATTGTGTCTTTCGTAGTAGCTTAGCGTCTAACAGGTTGAACGCGAGACGACAGAATTTACGGTCATTATTAGATAGAAAATATGTAGATGTCTCTGACTGAAATTATTCTGTAATCTGTATATTTTCGTCTAGTTCAGATGAATTTGAAATACACCTTATACAAGGTCAATTTCGTATATGTCAATATGCATTCGTGCTTTTGTATAAAGTCACTAGAATCAATTTTTGTAATTAAGAAATATCTAAAACGTTAATTGAATATCTGCTTCAATTTTCATTTAGATAACACATAGCCAGATGCCATGGTAAAGAATCTACGTAAATTTAATTGATTTCACTGATTAGTTAAATATAAGCTTGAAAAGTATAAATGATTTTTAAAGTATAAAAGTTTAGATTTGTTATTACAATGAATTGTTGAAGAATATCTCATTTCATTTTCTAGAAGTCATTATACTGAAGCACAAGATTTATTTAATCAAAATGTAAAATTGTGACTTTTTAAGTGTACTATATACACGGAAAGATTGTACATAAAAAGCTCTAGAATATTTGATCAAAATGCTAAATATTTACTCAAAGTTTTGTTAGCTAACCTGATGTTATTAGAACAATGAACAAATGAAGTCATAGAATTAGATACGTACTTACTGGTGTTATCGACTCCTCATCTGTGAAGTTTTCATATGGTATACATAACATTCATTTAATTTTAAGCTGCTGAAACAATATTATATAGCGTGTTGATAGGGCATCCAAACTAAGTGGGTGTTTTGTATTCATATTAAATAAAACTCGAAGTTGCCAGTGATTATAAACGAAGAACACAAGAAATAAAAAAAAATAAAGACATAAAAAGGGCGAAATGTATTAGTTTTTGTTAAAATTAAGAAAATCTTTTAAAAAATGATATCTCAATTTTGCAGATATATTTACTAAAATTACACAAAAATATAATTAAAAAATATTAAATTTATTCAATGAAATCCTTTGAAACACGGCTTCCAGACAACTTCACAAACTCCAAATACTCTTTTGCAGAGACTCCTCTTTTAATATTTTAATTCATGAGTAAACCCATGTCCTCTCTTCATCTTTGGTTCTACGAGGAGATTTATTAATCCGTCTCACCTACACTTCACATTTAATAATCAAGGGAGTTGCATGGAATTAGCATGCTATGGAATTAGCATACGTGCATAGCGTGCTATGTTTTTGAATAATTAAATTGACAACCATAGCTTTGTTCTCCTGCATTTGTAACTTGGCACAGAAACTTCTTGTTCCTTCCAGCAGACACTTGTTGACCCAGGGCAGAGTACCACCTCAAATCAATTAATGTAGGCCATCTTGTTAGTGTCTGGGTCTGTTTAAATGGTTTTTCTTCTTATCAGTACGATCAGCGTGAGTTCGCTCAGCTGCCATATCTTTGTAATCACTCTTATATTCATAAAGACTTCTTTGTATTCTGTGTACTTTCCTGATGATTAAACATAAACACATTGAGATATTTCTGTTAGAGCTTACGACACGAATGCCAAGCAGTAAATACTACAGTTTATAAATTTTTGATGAAGTTAATTGTCGCATGTTGCTCTTTTTCTCACAAAGGGTTTAAAACTGATACTACTATACTATACCGTCGAAAAATCACAAACAAAGTGCATGGCCTAAATTAAAAATGAAGTGCAAGAGGCAGAAATATAACTCCTCATTATGTGGAAGATAAATTCTAACGTGAAATTGACGCATCAATTTTATGCATCATATTAGAAAAATTAAATTTTAGATTGTACAAAATATGTTTGCTATTAGCTCAACGAGACGAAAAATAAAATAGCTACTGGAGTGAATAAACAGTCTACAAAGAAGGCCAACAAATCTCGGAATCGCGTGTAACTGATTTTTCAGATACTGTCAAATTTTCTCGAAACATGTATTTGCAATGTGAGGCGATATAAATTTGTCATTCATTGTGATGTTCACGTAATGTATACTTCTTACTGTTTGATTTTATAACTGACACATTAATGAGATATTTGCCAGTAGTCACTTTGAATTAACACATAGGATCAAAATATATTTGTTCGAAAAGAATGATTTCACAGCTAGTGAGTAAATTTATCTGATTCCAATACGAGTAAAAAGCAATCGTAAAAAGTAAAGTGAAAAAAATATCTTCTTCGATCTGCCTAAGCATCCGGGAACGTCTCTTGTACAAGCTATCTTCAAATTTTGATGGAATTTAAAGACGATCAATTAATGTCATGAAATATATTTGAAAAAGAAAAAAAAGAACTTTTTGAATATTTCACTTGAGAAACAAATTAAAATGATAACCATTGATTTATTGTTTGGTGTCGAATTATTTTTAGTCGTTTATTTGGATAATCAAATATCGTCCCTCACAGGAATTTTACGGAGAGATTAATTATGGAAAATTCACATTAAAATTTAATCATATTTTTTGTTCATATTGATTCGCTAATGTGTTTACGATTATGGAGATTATTTTTCAAATTTATTTTTTTACTTTTCCCCCATGTCTTTGATTGTTCTGTTTTAGTTAAATACATCTGAACATTAAATTCCATGAAAATTATCCCGGTGATCTTTAGTCCAAAATAATATATTTTTTCAGTTGTGAATAAAATTGAATAACAATTTATTTACTAAATAATGGGCAATTAATTTATTTAAATATTTCTTGACGAAATAGATGTATGTCTTCAATGTCTTTCGTGTATACTGTAAGGAAAAATGAGACAGGTATTACTATTATTGCACGACTTGAATCTTTCTTACATATCATACTAGCAGTATAGCCCGGCCTTGCTCGGGTGTAATGAAAGCTTTTATATATATATGTGTATATTCTCAATTTTCTGCACTGTTTTAAGAACTGCAACTTTGAAATTTCTGAATATCGTTTTCTATATCTTTGGCTATGAGTGTATCAAATTGGATTAAAATCGGACCACTCTTTCTCTAACCCGATTTTTTCGATTATCGATTTTCGATATTTATCGGGAGTACCTCAACACAAGACCTAGCTAAGAACATTTGCAGACGTTAATGTACAACTGTGTAAATTTTCAAGAAAATCGGTTCAGCCGTTTCGTAGTCTATAGGTAACGGACACACACACACAGGGACACACACAGACAAAGGTCCATTTATAAATAAGTTTAGATATTGTAAATATTATGTGGCAATAAAAGTGTAAAATACACCGTGAAAAGTTTTAATACTTTAGTTTGGTTACTAAGTACTTAGAAGGAAATATCTGTTCATATTGTATATGTGTATTTTTTATTTTTTTTAAATATTTTATCCCCAAAAAGGCATTTTACTGCCACTATTGCGCAGGGGGTTACGTAGGGGAAAGTGATGAGAAAGTGTAGTTAGATATAGGAAATGTCAGAAAGAGGGTCATAAACGGGTAAGGATGCTGAGGATGAGGGTTGTGTACATGGGAAGAGTATTTGGGAGAATAGATGAGAGATAGTGTATTTGGGGGTGTCTATAGACCTTACATTTAAACTCCTGGAGATTGTAGCTGTCGGGGAAGCAAGTATATGGAAGGGAATTCCACAGGAAGGAAGTGAGAGAAAAGAAGCTGTTGTAGTAGGAATTACGGTTACATCGTATCTGTTTCACTGTAAAAGGGTGGGATCTAGTTGCTAATCTAGTATCTCGTGCAAATCCATGACTAAGTTCATCGGAGCAGAAGACCTGAAAGTATTTATAGAAGAGGCAAAAGGAAGCTACGTCACGCCGATGAGAGAGTTACTGCAGCCGGTCTACCAATTTGGTATCGATCACTGTACAGATTCTCTGTTGTATTTTTCTAGAACCCAGAGGAGAATAGCAGGGGCACCTGACCAGATGTGGCAGTAGTATTCAATACACGGGCGGATGGTAGATTTATATATGTGCAGGATAGATTCAGAAGAGATAAACTTCCGGGCCCTGCACAAAGAAAAACGTCTTTCATAGTAGAGTTATCAATAGATTCGATAGAGTCATTCCGGTGTTTTATTCTCTGGGAGGCAAGCATGTTTCATGCTAATGGAAGATAGGAGCGATTGTCTATGATGGTTACTTGATAGCAACTTTGTTTTAGTACCATTAGAATTTACGAGCTATTTCTTACCCCAGTCACCTAAGGATTGTAGGCCCTTCTCGTGCTCGGGAGCGAGGTTCGCTTTGTCGCCTACTCCAGATGTTTGATCGAGGTGAGAGTAAACTGTAGGGTCATCGCCCTACATGCCTACTTGGTATCTTGTGGCATCGGGGAGGTCATTAATGTAGATCAGAAAGAGTGTAGAAACTAGGATAGGTCCGTCAGGGACACTCGGGTTCATATAGTAGTTTTGGGAGGCATTTCGGTTTCATACCACGTTCAATGTGCGGTTAGAGAGGAATGACTAGATAAGGTCAACCAAATGTCCAGTTATACCATAGCTCCAAAGTTTGCGTAGGAGGCCAGCATGCCAGACTCTGTCGAACGCTTTGGAGATATCCAAGTCAACGGTTCCAGCTTCGCCATTCTTGTCCAGAGCCTGGTATATATACTCAGTGATGGCATATCAGCAGTAGACCTGGTGAATCGGAATCCATACTGTTTGTCCGAGAGATGCCTGTGGGCTGTGAGATGCAGAACTACCTTGGCGTTGATAATGGCTTCGAACACTTTGCCAAAGATCGGAAGAAGGCTGATATGGCGGTAATTTTCGGGGTCCGATGGTTCTTCAGTATTCTTAAATATAGGAATTACAGAAGAAGACTTCCAACTGGCAGCAAAGCAGGAAGCAGATTGGCACAAGTTGTAGATTTTAAAGAGCACCGAGGAGTGTTCAGGGGCACATTTCTTCAAAACTATTATTGCAATTTCTTCCCCTCCGCTCGCTTTGTGAAGGTCACTTTTTAGAGATTATGTCAAAGACCAGCGAGGGTGTAATGCGGACGTGATTCAGTTGAGCCCCAATTCTAGTTTGCAAGTCGGGTGTAGATACTGCAGACGAATCCAATCTCGAATTGGTGGAGAATCTGCGAGCAAAGCATTCAGTCTTTTCTGCTGAGGAGGTGAGGACCTCGAATTCATTGATTAGGTGGGTATAGAGGTCTTGTAATTTTGTTTCCATACATCTATCCTTATTACGAAACGCTGTATCGACAAACATATTCATGGAACAGACAAGTGAATTATATAAATTCCTATTACCCAAGCACTGGAAATTAAAGAGGAGGCAATCTCTTGTCTTCACACTATTCACCATCGCAGACAAAGCTATGTTGTTTTGTCCGTTTAAATTGTTATTATATATATATATATATATATATATGTGTGTGTGTGTGTGTGTGTGTGTGTGTGTGTGTGTGTGTGTGTGTGTGCTTTCTTTTTTGTGTAAATCAATCATTGCACAAAAATGCTTTAGTTTTGTTTGTTAGATTTTTGATAAGATGTCAAAGTTGGTGGGATATCTGTCCACACTTAATGGTCGATTGTTCTTAGACTATAACGATCAGGTTAAAAGTGCAAAGCAACTTAGAATGTGAACTGAGTGCTAACAAATCGCATATTCTTAGCAATATAAGTGAATGTGGATGCAGTTGAAGGAAAATAGCAGATTACACTTTTCACCTCCATCAGATAACAAGAATCATGTCGACGATGTATTATAGCCAATATAAAATGATTCAAATTCACAAATGCAGATTCACAGACATATACACGCGTACACACACACACACACACACACACACACACACACAGACACACACACACAAATGCCAAACCTAAAACACATACACTCTTTCAATCACTCACTCACTCACTCACTCACTCACCCACACATTCATTTATTCACTCACTGAGAATGCAGTGAGAAAATTGTCACCATTTTGTAATTTTACATTGTCGTATGTGCGTTGTTTTGATTTTACTGCCAGCATGAAATAGTAATTGCAGATAGACATCGTCTGTCATAAATTAAAACTGTCTGAAAGTAGGAAACAGCATGTTGCATTATTTGTCATCCATTCCTGAATCGCTAATAAGAATATTTTAGCATGTTTTGGTTTTAATCTAAGAACTGTGATTCAGAAAGAGCTGAATGGTATCTCATGTCAAAATCATATATTTTGCAGGGATTACTAGTGGTGGGTAAATTATGCCTCATTTCTGCTTCACACAGGGCCTCAGAGAACCTGTTGGCCTACATTCAGTAAGTACCATGAGAAGGTAGTGCTGCCTTGGGTTAAGATACCTGATGTAAGATCCTATATGTAACAACATGACTCTAAATATGTCGCACAAGGAGGAGAACCAAATATTGGCTCTCAGACAATTTCTACAAATGCAAAAAAGCATACCTTTTACCAACTAACGCCACAGAATGCAACATCCTTGATTATTATGTGCAAGCCGCAGTTGAGCAGGAAGCTAACAAAACTCTTTGTAAACAATAAAATTAAATTGAATGCAGAATTATGTCAACATTCAAAACTTAAAAATGGAGACTGTACAGAAGAGGTGGTGACATTATTAAATAAATTTAATCTTTATTATTTTAAATTATTTTGTGCAGTTTTGATAAATATATATGTTAATATTGTAGATGCCTTTTAAATAAATGGCGTAGCACCAGTAGTGTGCAGCCGCGTACGACTACCACTATCGGACAGCTGTAGAGTGTAAGCGGAGCTTACTCTTACACTATTCTTTGTAAACTTTCTGTTTAATATAAATTTCTTTAACACTAACACGTATTCCGTGTTGTCCTTCCGTGGCCCCCACTTTGGGTCCACATCAGTGGCAACAGAGGATTCGAGACACGCACCCACGCCGAAACCCCCAAAATCCCAGTCCCACATCAGTAGCGACAGAGAACTCGTTTAACCACACTCAAGAACTCTTTAGTACTACGTTTGAATCAAGTTGGAAAAAACTATTCATCAATTTGCGAATTCAGCAAAGTGTTTAAAATTTTATGGAATTGATTTGAATTCCTACAAATCTCGTGCTTAAAATTAACCTCCCCTCAAATTCACCGAGGTGAGTTTTCTGAAAAAAAAAAGCATGTTCCCCCAAAAGAAGGAAAATAATCCAGTGCATGTATTTATTTTTTTACTAAGTGATATACTTCTTCCCACACTTCTAAAAAAAATTTGCCAACAATTACAAAAGTCCCTCAGCGAAAGAAAGAAAAGAGAAGAAACAACCCTGCTTAATTGCAAATACTTATGCAAATGAACTGTTGAGCGCCTACCAAGAAATAATTTTTTCTCCCTTTCCTTGCTGATTTTTTGTTTTTTTGTTTTTTTTTTTTTATAGAGGAGAAGAATAATAAGTGTGGAGAAAATTATAATATACTTTGATGTTTGAAATTTACCTCTAGCAAATACCCCTAAAACCAATCTCATATAATTTGTAACGTCATAAATGGGATTAGAATGCATTACTTATTAATAACTTACATGTAATTATTATATAATATCATTTATTTCCAATGTAACTCATGATATTTCTTAATCAATTCACCCCATATAAGGAGATACTACCACTAACAAACAATAGATTACTTGGGGAGAAATATAATATGAAGATTTTAGAAGGAACCAGAAGCACAATACCAAACATGAAAGAAATGTTACATCGTTACTCCTGTTCCGTATTGCATTTATATTTGTTTTCTGATAAATCCTCACACTTGAGGATTTAAGAGATTTCTTTCATATGCCAAAAGATTTGATTTTACACAGATAACTGCTGGATTACGGCGACTTCTAGTTGAAACACCGGAAGTAAATCAACTTCGAGCCAATTCAGTATCTAGATGGGTAACTGTTTAGGAATACCAGGTTCTGTAACTTTTTATATGCTGGCGGTGTAAATGATAATATCACAGAATTTTTTAATGGAAGAGACAGGTTCCAATTTCAACGGGTTTCAGTTTGTTCGCTTACGCGAAAGAATATCGTGAAAAGTATGAACGCAACATTTCTACCTCAGCTATGGGTTAATTAGTAAAACTTGTATTACTAAACTCATTATTGTCCCAAAAAATGTCATTCAAATAATATTTCAGGAGTAGATTTCTTGGTCCTTGGCAGCACCAACACATCATTTCAATTGATGTAGGATTCATCAACAAATCCTGAAGTTTTTTTTTTATCAGAACGACTACACTGAGTTTTCTCGTCTGTCGTACCTTTGCAATCAGAGTTAAACTCTTCGAATGCTTTCCGAATTTTCTGCATTGTCTTCAGATAGATACACGAAAACTATTAAGTATGCGTGTTTCAATTTCCGGCGCGAATGCCAGGTGAGCAGCATTATTTTTCCCAAATTTATGCCAGTTTGCATTTTTTCGTGATCCTCTTTTTTCTCGCAGACGTTGCTCTAAAGACCATACTATATTGTACGATCATTGTAAAATCATGCGCATGCGCGAAAACAAAATTATTATATGCGGAAGAGCTAACCATCGCCTTAATATATTAAAACCTATAGCATTCAAAATATACATAATATCCATTTCTTTTGTATCCGTTCTTAATATAAGAAAACTATCAGATTAGTCACGTAATGTAGACCGAGCTCATTACACATCGACCTGTAAAATATAATATTGAGCGGGTTATTTGAATTTCTCTTTAACTGAACAGACAAGGATTATCATTCTATTCGTTATAAAACATAGTCTTAAATGTGTTACTTATCGTCTGACATTTTTATAATAATAAACTATAAATTCATTCATATGTTAAATTCAGGCAACTTTTAGAAAATATATATCTCATCTGCTGGGTTGAAATTAAAAATATACTTTACAAAATTATACAGACGTTCTCTAAGTATGTGGCAGATATATATTCCCGCTTTGGCAAAAACCACGTCAGGGAAACATTATTTAGAGAATGAGGCAGTATCATGTAATCGAATCAATATAACCGTTCGGCATGAAACACTGCAGAGGCGCCTTTGATTTCTGGTTGGGCAGTTTAGATTAACTGAAGAACAAATATGTCGGGAAAAGTATAGATCCGTCTTTTTTTAAACGGTGCTCTGGATTAAATAACAGAACGTACGAGGTTCGTATAGTTTTTTTTGTAACCAGCCTACCTGAAAATGTAACGTAAGAATCTTACTAATAGTGAGTCTGGAAATTAAAGACATATGACGGATCAAACGAGTATATCGTATACATCTAAACTTATTTATAAATGGAACTTTGTCTGTGTGTGTGTCTGTGTGTGTGTGTGTGTCCGTTACCTATAGACTCTGAAACGGTTGAACCGATTTTCTTGAAGGTTTACACAGTTGTACTATAAGTGTCAGTGCTCTTAGCTATGTTTTGTGTCGAGGTACCACCGATAAATATCGAAAATCGATAATCGAAAAAATTGAGTTATAGAAAGAATGGTCCAATTCTAATAAAATTTGATACACTAATAGACAAAGACATAACAAACGATGTTCAGAAGTTTCAAGGTTGCAGTTCTTACAATAGTGTAGAAAATCGATAATATATATATATATATATATATATATATATATATATATATATATATAAAAGACAAGAATTTTGTGTGTGTGTGTCTGTTTATCTGTCTGTATGTCCTTTATACCAATCCACAATTTTTATCCGATTCTCACCAAATTTCACACAAATAGTTTTTTAAGCTAAGTCTGAGCTCCAGGACCAAGGATTAGTTTTAAAGCTTTCATTACACCCGAGCAACACCGGGCTATACTGCTAGTATCCACTTAAAAACAGTGTGAGTGATTACATACATTTTATGGAATAATTATGATAACGTTTTCTCTATGTTATATTGTTAAATATGCACAAGCGTATTGTTGCTTTTGAATTTGGCGAAACAAGAGTTTAGTTGGCTCAATTAGGAAACCTGTGTGAGAAAAAGAGCCCCATCACGAAATTCACTCTGTCAGAAATTTCAAAACGGCATGATGTACTCCTTGCTATTCTCACTGGAATCTGTAAAACAAATATTACAGAATGTTTGAGTTAAAATCTGAGGATAATAGAAAGGTTTGGAAATGAGTCTCATGGAAATTACGAAATGACAGCATACTGGAAAACTCACTCAGTTGGCTCTCTGTAAGAAAAGAACACATACATTAGGTGATGACAGCCTCAGATGCAACACGGGGTATAAGAAAATGTTATGAATGAGAATCAGGTATCAGGACAGTTGCTGCTGGAAGAAATATATCTGGCAACATCACTTTGCAGCATACCAGATAAGCATGAGAACCCATTCTTAGCTGTGAAACAATTTCTGTCTACGCATCACCCGTTATATCTGGAAACATAACTCTAAAATTTGCAAACCCCATGATTATTCTGGATTAGGCGCCGTTGAGCGAGAGTCTAATAAAATTCTTTGTAACACCAAAGATGAAGAGCTAAAGAAAAGATTACTGCAGCACTCACCATTTACAAAGGTGACTTATGGCGAATTCATTTAAGAAATTTACTCAGTACTATTTAAAGAGAGTTTGTGTAATCTTTTGAAAATATATTTGTTAAAATGAGATGTCAGTGTTATTTACATTCTTTGCAAAATTCAAACGCACCTTATATATATATATATATATATATATATATATATGGTGGGGAATGTGTGTGTGGTGAAAAATGTGTCGCTTAATAAAATAGGCTTTCTTTTCATAAACATATATCCTTCTAATTTGCCCAACAAACTGTCGTGCTTTAGCGTTCGCTTGGTTTAAGTGAACACTATATTCAGTTTCCAAGCTTTTCGATTAACAGTAATCAATATCAAATGTGATACGTTCTATATGATCTTGTAGATTACGGTAAGCAATACCAAGTCCTAAGTCGTGAGATCAGTGTATTGTCAATGTATACATCTTCTTTACGTGTTGTATCACTTCAGGACGCAGGTGATCATTGACTTCGACCTGCACCTAACCCTTGTTGTTCTCAATACTTGTCATCTTGGCATATGTCCCAGAGCCGATCCGTAATCAACTTGCTCAAGCCTATTAAGTATGTCTCACTTTGTTTAGCCTCAGACTATATTTTACTCTATCTGTTTGTGAGTATCAGATGCTTTAAACTTCCTTCCTCATTACTTGTCTCACAACCTCAGCTGTCTCCTTCTGATATTAAGTATAAGTTTCCTTTTTCGTTTGCATCTTAACATCTTGTTATTGCTCATATTCTTGATCTATGTTATTCTCAGAATCTAACTTTAGAACCAAATTTCTACCACTTTGAGTCTCTATTACATCCTTGAAGAGATAGTCCACCATTCCTTACCATAAAGAAGGACTGATATCACATAAGATATTAATACAATTCTCTTTATTCTCGACTATGTTTTCCCGTCTATAAAAACTAATCTCATATTTTGAATTGCGTCCTTAGTCATGACAATGCGTCTTCGGACCTCAGATTAGGAAGTTCTATCGTTTGCATGCTTTTAGTATTTCCAACCAGTAGTTAACATTTCTTTTCTTCTTTTTTTTTTTTTACCATGAGTTCAGTTTTCTTTAAATTATATTTACTCCTTTCTTATAATTTTCCCTTGTGCCCTGATGTCGGGTGTTCTGCATTTGCCTTCCCTTGTCTCATATCAGCAATTTATCGTCTGCGTATATTATATTGTTGAGGTTGTAGCCTCCAATGACAAATCGTGGCATTGCATCTCACTCTCTCATAATTCTATCGCTACAGACGTTGTATAGATCTATTGAGAAGATTCGTTATTTTCATTACCAGTTTTATATTTTTGTATATCTGCTGAACTGATTTCAAGCAATCAGTTTGCTCTCAGTATACGCTTGTGTTTAATTTCTTTCTCAAATAAGTCGAGACTGCCGAGCATCTTTAATAAGTTTTTATGAGGTACGTTGTTAAATGCCAAGTGTGTTCTATAAAACACACGTAAACGTCATTTTGCATTTGTAAATAATATGCTGAGCATAAATATCGCGTTACTTGTTCCGGTTTCTTTGACAAACCCGCACTGTTCTTATCCTATCTCTAGCTGTATTCTGTAGCGCGCTCTATTTTTCAGAATTAAGACGGTGAAGTTTATGTTGCTCATAAAATGATTGCCCGGTGGAGTTCGTATTTCCTTTTCACATAGTTCTGCAGGGAGTGCTATAAAATTGATCTGATAAGGTCGTCCGATATACTGCTACTCTTATATATTTCATTTATACTTTCTAAGATCCTGTCTATGTCGAAATCATCTAAGGTCTTATTATCTCTATTAAAATAACGTCTGGTTCTGCTGTTTTCTTCCTATTCAATTTCGCTATTGAATTTTCCACTTCATATTTTTTAATTTCTAATCGGCCAGTCACTTGGAAGCTAAACATATTAATATATATTAACAATAAAACGGAAAGAATAACTTGGACATTGGTCAATTAATTTGAAATTAAGACTCATATGTGCAATACCGTTTTTGTCATGTACACATGCATAATGAAAAATAGAACTATCCCTTTTCAATGAAACTGATCATAACATGCGTAAATCAAGTTCTTATATATATATATATATGCCGACTGACTCCACTTCGATCGGTGTTTCAGGCCTGGGTAAAAAGGAATCGGAGTCTAACAGTACTGATGAACTGTGATACAGCGAAACGTATCTGTCTGCGGATGTCTATATATATATATTTGTTAGTTGATTTTTCATCTCGTTTTTTTTTCCTTTGGGCTACGTGCTGACTCAGTCTGAATCCTTTCGACTAATGCTCTTTCATTTTTATAAACATATTTACTTCAATTTAGATACGCCGAGGGTTTTTCGACATGAGTATAGTTATAAGTTTCTCTTTCTCCCTTTCTCTCACTCTCTCTCTCTCCAAATATATATATATATATATATATATATATATATATATATTAACACTGATACAGCGAAACAGGTTTGTATGTGGATGACGGATATAATATGCTCTCATTACGACTGAGTTCTTTAGCGAGGAAAGTTTTTTAAAAAATTAACACTTCCGCAGTTTATGCATTACTCTGCACAAATTAATTGGGTTTTTTTTTTGTGACTGGCGTGTGTCTACCCCACTTATATACAACACGCTAATATTTTCCTCCTGTGATCCTATAAGCCTATGGCTTAGAGGTTAGCTACTCCGACTGACACCGAACTGGTCGCGTTCAATCCTGGCCAGAAGCACTGATGAGATGTGATACGCAAAACAGGCTTTTATATGGATGACGAATGTATGTGCTTGTGTGTTGTATGCGTGTGTGTGCTGTGATGATCGCGTTTAAATTGAAACCATTCCCACTTACATGAACTCAATTACCTCTCTTCGGAGGAATTTACTGAGTTTGAAATATATGTGTGAACAAAAAAATTATTAAGGAGTGAGAATATTAAAAGAAAAGGAATGAAGAAAACAGAATATATCGATTGAGCAGATATTTTTATTAGAAACTATTTCTATCAAATTGTTATGAAAGTAGTCGCCATCAAGCCTGGAAATAACACTAATAATTGCTGAACCCAAAAGATCTATTTTCATGAACAAAAAAGAGGTTTTAAGAGAAATAGTTTTATAAATTTCAACCAAAAGCAGAACTAGCTGTTCTTGCAAAGAATAGCAAAAAAATGGTCTACTATTTATATATGCTTATATGTAAGAAACATACGGCCGCCTCTTGGTGTTTTCTAATTTTCTATTTACATAAGTTCTATTTAAAATGTTGGTATATTTTACAAAAAATGATGTTTCATCCTGAGAGAATTTTTGTCAACAGGACAAAGTGTTGTATTTAAATTGTATTATAAATGACATATTTCGTGAGCAAAATTTCTTAAATTAAAATTAAAATCTTAATTAAATAAAATTAATCTTTTTTGCAAAACTGTGTGTAAATTATGCAATAATATTTGATAACAATCAGTCAACAAATATCTAGTTCTGAACATTTTCACGACAAATAAGTCTCTCTTTATCAGTGTTAATATCGTATCGAAACACAATCTTATAACTCATCGTCAAATGATCAGACCCACAATAAGTTCAGCTATTTTATTGATTTGACTTAAAAATAAATTCGACCGTCATTTACAAAAAGACTTATAGATTTTCTTTAATCTTGAACTTACACAATAAATAACCAATATGTGTTTGCTGTTTTTTAAGGCTGTTTTTTGTAAGGAAAGCTTTAATTCATTAATCGAATTTGAAATGATTGAATCAAGAAGTTATATTTAAACTCAATATCTTCACTTTTGTATGTACGTGGGTTGTGTATAATATAATATATTTTATTAGTTTAAGTATTTGACATTGACATTATGTTGAATCCTTTCTGCCTGATGTGTCATGAAAGGATTCTCACGTATACTAAGTTAAATATCGAGCTTCACTCAATATATCTTCTCTTCGTTCTGTCATCGGGAAAATTTAAATCACTTTCTATTTGGACAAAATATATTTTTAATAATTTCACATCAAATAATGTAATGAAGCCAGAAAGAAACAAGGTGTTACTAAATGTGAAAGAATATGAGGCTATTATAATTACGGCGAGATTCTTATATAAGAATAGTATATAAGAAAACTCAACATAGCAAACAATATTATGGCATTGATGCTCCTCATTCAATATTTTATGAAAGAAAACTCCATAGAAAGAAAACTGAACTATAAGTTTAGCAGATATAAAACATTTTTGTAAAAGATTTTAGAAATGTCAACCAAATTTAAAACTGTGAAGGAATACCGATATTTTTCTCATAAAGAAAAGACAATTGTACAGTTACAATTAACATATTCCAAAATTAATTATAGGAAGAACAGATAAAAATCCAGAAATTTTACATTACTGATTTTTTGAAATTTTAATTGCTTTTATAATTAAAACACCCCAGAAATATAATGGAGACACTCAGACTCTTAACATTTTACAGTCATAATGTCTAAATGTAACTGTAACTAGTATACTAACTATTTTTCTAACTTATTTCTTGCTTGTAGAAATCACTTTCGGCTAATAGCATCGCATTTCACTTTGATCTTCAGAAGTTTATGTAAAATATCAATCGTTGTCTTCTATCTTCCTAATATGTTTTTATTGTGCTTTCTACTGAAAATTTATGTTGGCTAATCTTCTCTAACACTCAGTAGCCACGTGCACCTTTGCGCCGCTTTTGGTGAAATATATATACTTTTATATACTTATATAATTATAAGGCTAAAATGAATCTTAGATGGAAAATAGGATGGGGAGAAAACACTTCATTAAAGAAATAGGAAAATGAATGAAAATGACTTAGGAAAACAAAAGATGATGCTTGCGACTGCATTCTTATTTTTGAAAATCAAATTTGACTTGACGGTAAGAAGCAGAAGGTGTATCCCAAGAGAGAAGTGTGACAAGAGAAAACTTATTTACAAAAGATCTGGTAATATCTAGAAATATCAATTGTAAAATAACGAGACCAGTCTAGTATTGCACTTATTTTCGTAATATCGTGTCACAAAAGAGGGAAATTCTTCAGGTCTATTACCATATAAATATTTATAGAAACAGGGAGACGTTTTTACATCGCTGTATACTTGGGTAAGTGGCGAAATCAGTTGAAGAATGATAAATTTGCCAATTCTTCTTTGAATTTTATCAGTGAAACTCTAAATGCATAGCAGAGGTATTTGACCTGATATGACAGCAATATTTTATGTATGTGCAAACAGATCTTACAAAAATTCATTTCTTCCGAAACAATATCTAGAACGGCAGAGTGAACACATCTTCCTAGCAGTAGACCTATCGTTTGATTCAATAAAATTATTCAGTTTCATGTCAAACGTTAACCCGGAGACAAAGAACGAGTCATCCTTCATGGGTTTCTTATCAGCAATGCTTCTGGGAGTTTCATTTAAAGTATTAGATGAGATCAGTTTCGTTTTATATGTTTACATTGAAAAGTCATTGCTACCTCCAGTTAACAACATATTTTATGTTGTTTTTTAGAAGACCTGCTACTGTTTCCTTATCGAATATATCAGACTTAACTTTCTGACAGGAACAAAGAGTTCAATCACCAGCATAAATCTTCTGGTACCACTCAATTTAAGGCCAAATTTTCAAGTCACGTTTCTTTCTCTCAAAATAGTATAACCGTTAGAGTTGTGGAGATAATTGCATACATGAACGTTCTACTTCTCAATTATAGGTTAGCAACTATACCCTAAATAAGCATATCTTTTCGATTTTACAGATCGACAGTACTCAATAGATGTCTCTAGCAGATATAGATATTGTGTGGGAATTCTCCATTTTACGTAAACCTTTCTAAAAGGTAATTTCTGAACTACAAAACCAAATTATAATAGTGCCTGGAAATCACAAGAAATAGTTCTGCTAGTTGTAGAAATGAGGTTGTGATAGAAAAAGAAAGAGACAAGGAAATCCTTTGAACCCTCATGAATATCGGCTAGTAAAGGTTCTTTGTAACTCTTAGTTATTTTACTATCTTTACCTTAAAACCTGGAAACATAACGTATGATATTTTAATACATGTAAAACGGTGCATATATGAGGTGATTTTGGTGTTTGACAAATAGGCAGATATAGAAATTAAAATATAAAGCACACATATAGACATACACACACAATAACCCACATGCACACAAACGCAGGCACACACACTGAGAATCATATATACAAACAAACAGATCCATCCACCCTTCCATACACCTTTATATTGAGATGAAATATCCACAAAAATGAAACGGCTATAAAGCAATAATTTATTTTGGCAGTTGTAATAATTACAATCTGCCTATTTGAATCTGTGGAAAAATAAACAAACAAATTTTAATTTCCTTCAGAATATACAAAAATCGTTTTTCATCATAGGTGGAATATGGTAGGCTAATGGAAAGCTTGCGTCTATATTTTAGCCGGAAGCGTCAAATTTAAGGATACATGCATCAAACTCACGAACACAATAAAAACACAAGGAATACATCAAATAAAAAAGAAGAAAAAATTAAGGAGAGAAATTAGACACTCACATAAAAAGGATTGATATAGACATACACAAATAAGCATAAAGACATAGATATATAAGAGAACATATGAGCACCAGAATGAAGTTAACGGTAAGAGAGAAAAAATGGGGGAATAGACAAAGAAAAGCGGAAAGTTAATGAATTTAGAGTCACAAATAAATATCACAAAAAATTAGTTTTTTTTTAGAAAATGATAACTTTTCGAAGAATTTTTGCAAAAAATGATTTAAGAATGTTTTAAAAAATGTTTTAGTAAAATAATTATATTTTATTCAATGAATACTTTTTATTAATTAGATAACATGTTTTGAATTAATTATTCATTTTAGGGGTTGCTATTCTCTCCGAGACACACACACACTCTCTCTCTCTCTCTCTCTCTCTCTCTCTCTCTCTCTCTCTCTCTCTCTCTCTCTCTCTCTCACACACACACACACACACACACACACGCACACGCACGCACACACACACACACACACACATACACACACACACACACACACACATATATATATATATATATATATATATATATGAAAAAATGACAAGCCCATAAGAACTGAGAGGAAAATTAATTTCTAAAAATATTTGATTTATATAAAAGATTAAAAGGATAAAAACAGAGAACTCAACGGATATTAGCAAGAGCAAGATGAAATATTAAAAGGAAACGCCATTACATAATTAAACGGTTATAAATCAAGAATATATTTCAGCAGTTATTAAAAAACAAAACTGCCGAAATAAATTCCTGATTTATAACGCATTTAATAATCGTTTGCGTTTATATATATATATATATATATATATATATATAACGGAGATTAGAATATGTCAGGAAGAAATTAATTTCCATACTGAAATAACGCTATAATTACAATAGTACTTGATATAAAGTAGACCGAATAATATTTATTTAGAATTTATAATATAAAAATATTTAATATCACGGTAAATGTATCAATTTTTTCGACACAGCTTCTATATTTCAAGTGACTCTGCTGATTTTGATTTAAAGAGTTTTAAAATGTGCAAAACTAACCCAAACCCTTAATCAGGGAAATATTTTTACATAGACTCTGTTTCCTACTTAAATATAATTAATTTTTAATTTTAGGAACATGAGAACAGACCCAAAAAACAATTTATTGTGGCATTAATGTTAATATTGATTTAAATCTTTCGCTAAATGTAACAGATATATTGTCACGTCACAAAAATATGAGTTAAAAATTTGTATATATATATATATATATATATATATATATATATATATATATATATATATGTTTATGTATGTTCATGTATATATACTAGTACATGTATGTATGCGTATATACTTGTCTGTCTCTCCATATGCGGTTATATTCCTAGTCTGTAATAATAATCCGTAATAAATATTTTTTTATTAATGTAAATTTATTGTAAATTGAAACTTATTTCGGTTAGTAATACTGATATCGATTTAAATCAAATATGGATAATAATGCCTGTCTGTTCTTATGTACTTAAATTTAGAAATTACTTGTATTTTGTTTGATCACCACATAGTAAGTAAAAATGTCGCTGGATTGATGTTTTATTTCTAGTTTTGAAATTTTTCAAACTTTTCAGCCCGAAATCAGCACCATCACATAATAAAACGCAAATAATGTCGAAATAAAATAGCTAGATTCGTAATGATGTTATAACATATTGTTGTTTTAAATATCTATATCTATATCTATATAATTTACAGCGGAGCTTAATTCTAGATTAAAAAGTAATTTCGCAAATGTAAGTAATCTATGTAGGATATTATTTGTGAATTTAATTTAAGAGATGTTACGAATGAATCCAATTATAACTCAGCTTGACAATATTTCATTTATAAATGTATAATTTTCATCATGAAAAATGAAAGTTTTACATCGATATGACACTCAGTTATATGGCTTGAAGAAGTGTCTAGTAATTCATATCAGGTATTTACATTTACTGTCTGGCAGAAAAATCTCTTAACTTCCTGCATGTATGCATTGTCTTCTCTTATTCTTCTGCGCTTCATTAATTTGGAAATTGATATGGTCAAATGTATGTTATTAATTTTAAGTATTAACCAATTCATTATCAAAGTTTGTATTAATTACGTGATTTCATAAAATACATTTAGGATACAAATCAAATCTCTAATGTGTTTGCTTAGCTACGGTGAAGAAAATGGATCTTGTTGTTTTAGAACAAATAACTAATCAGAAATGTCCATCATACTATATGTATTCATATATGTATGTATATATACATATATATATATATATATATATATATATATATATATATATGTGTGTGTGTGTGTGTGTGTGTGTGTGTGTGTGTGTGTGTGTGTGTGTGTGTGTGTTCGTGTGTGTATGTGTGTGTGTGTGTGTGTGTGTGTGTGTGTGTGTGTGTGTGTGTGTGTGTGTGTGTAAAGAAACATTCGATAGCACTGCTAAAGAGGTGGTTAAAAATACGCAAAGATTTTCATATGAATAAGCAATCTAATGATATAATTTTCAAATCAGTTAAGGCAGATAAAAAGTAGAATATCAATGTGTATACAAAGTCTTTAATAAATAAATTATTAACTTCTCGTTGTACTGTAATATGATGTTAGGTTTCTCAAATTAAACAAACAACGTGTTCATAAGAGTTGAAGACAACAAAAATTTATAATAAATAACAATTAATACTGATTACTCAACCAAACTAAAATTAATATCGGTAAAAGTAGTAAAATGCTTTTCATATGCATTCAAATACATAAGATATGCACTACATTGCATAAAACAGAAAACAGACATATTTACTAAAATAAATTGTAAGAACTTGGACATTTTAATGGTCAATACAAAATATATACCAAATATACATATGACCATATATTTATCAGCAAAAATCAATCATTAATAAGATTATTCTAGATAATTCATATAAATTAATCAAATTAGAAACCCTATCAATGACAGTAATAAAGAAATATTTGAAAAGCACATTTTTTCTAAAAAAGCAAACATAATGTTAATTTAGAGCATTTAGAAAAACATATATGAAAATAAAAATAAACATCATAAGCGTAACACCATAATGTTCAAACAAATATCGGAATAATCTTTCTAAATTTAATTCATAATAATTTAATCATTGACCAACTGTAACAAAGAGATTTTCGATAAAAACAATAATGATATCAGCTATAGATGAGTTAGTAATATCGATAAATCGATATCTAATCATAAAAATATTGTATTAGACAAAAGTATAACCAGCTAATTTCTTCGATTTTCATTAGCGCTTTGTTGGCTTTTAGATTGAGTAACATCGCTAATGTTAATATCTTTAGAATTTTTCAACGCGCAGGCCTAATTTGATATCATGCAAATATGTATCACTGCAGAAACCATTACGAATTACAGATCCACGACTGTGACAACAACAATATGCTAATAAGGTAAGTGAACTTTATGTAAATGGCTCTGAAACTGAATTCATAGTCTTCAACCAGTAATAATCCCGACTAACAGATGAATCAATAAAACATATCGAAGCCTTTCGATACACAGGAAACGAGTTAAATTCTACTGAAAAGATTAAAATTTTGAATAGCTAAAACCCAAAAAGCCTTGCATAAAATGATATGTAATCTGGAAAGCTGATCAAGCACACAACCTTAAGCGGAGACGGAGATACTTTTGAGCTTTTGTATTGCTTGGTCATGAACAAAGTCTAGCTTGATGGAACGTACACTCGAATATTGGGAGCTATATTTATAGTTTCTTAACATCCATCTAAACCACAGCCCTATGGACTAGTATCTTATATCATTACACCCTTAGGCAAACAAAGAATTCACATCGCAGAACACTGCTGATGAACAAATCAAGATCTCGTAGGTGATCTACTGCTCTGGACACCTTGGCACGAATCAAGACTGTTAGGTTATCGAGAAAACACCTACATTGACTATCAATTATATGACAATGAATGCGTCCTTAATGACATTCCGAATTTGATGCAGTATCGCGATTGTTGGCCTGGTAGTATCATGAATGTCCGATCCACCCCAAATAGATAAATTAATAATAATAATATGCACAATTTTATGTTAGCTTGTATTTTTTATGTGAAATATTAAATTTTAAGGGATAAAGTCATTTTATACAAAATATTATCACGAGAAATTGTTGAAAAATCTTTTAGAGAAAATCTAAAAAATCAGCCTCGCACTTAACAGTCAAAAAAACTAAACATGATATATTTCGAAGTAACCATAGGTGCACATTGTTAAAAATAAACTCGTTTTCTATAATTGTCGCTAAATAGTTGGTTTCAAGATTACCTAAAATGTGGTTGGAGAAAGCATTCAAATTGAATTACAATATTTTCACTACATGTTCTTTGCTTTAATTATTCCGTTTTACATTCAGGTATATTCAGTAAATGTAGCAAAGTAGTTATTGGCATATAATTGTTTTTGAAGTATTGACATGTAATTATATTCAATGTTCTGTTGTCTATGTTTGCATTATTAAAAACTTTACAAAAGTATATTAGGATAATGCAATTAAAATAATTGTCAACTAATAAGTACATTTGGCATGAACTGTAATCGGTCAAATAGCAAATACCAGTCTTTGATTTTTCAGTTTCGAAGAACAGGAGTTGATTAAAAATAAAAATAAAAAAACACCACGCTAAATTATAACAAATTTGTACAAAAGAATGTAAGTTTAGATAGTTTTGCATTTTTTTATTTTTATCATAAGAAATAAGATTCGTATTTTTAAACATTACCATAAGTACAAACATATAAGAAACCACAATCATACTATGGTTTTAGTATACATAAGAAACTTACTGACTTTTGATAAAAGTACAATTTATGTTAGATCTTAGTAAATTTATTATAAATAAAGTTTGTTTTGAAAATATGTCTTTCTGCAGGCATATCTACAGTGTGCAAAGACGGCATTATATAGATTGATAATATTAACCGGCTTGAATTGCAGATCAGAATAATGGTGTTGCTGAACTAATACCGGCGTGATTACTCTGATTTGCCCTCTGAATTCGAGAAATTCTTTCGGCAGGTATATTTAATATCGGCCTGAAAAATATTCTCGTTTGTTTACATTTTCATTTGTTTTTCAAATTTACCTATATATATTGTTATTATTTAATGAGTAAATCTTACTGCCTGGGAAATGTAAGAATCCGTATTCTATTCTCGGCTGTAAGTTAAATAGAAACGTGTTTCTAAAAAAAAATATTCTAATAGACTTTATATTTAAACAACAGAATAAAAACACAGACATTAATTTTTGAACCAAAATAATGTTTTAGTATTCAAAATCCAAACAACAGTTTATAAACATACAAAATGAAACAGTCAACATAAATAAATAAAAATTATATTATTATGCATTTCTGCATGCTTTTACAAATTTTGTCGAAGTATCACGATGAGAAAAATATATGTTTTCAACATAAATACTAAATTTATATTTCATACAAAACAGATATTTTCAAGTGCTAGGAACAGAGATAATTAGGTGTCTGTATTTAAAATATAATTATTATTATTGTTGTTGTTGTAGTTGTTTTTGCTATTATATATGTCAATTCAGTAGGGGTTTCAATCCTGGTTAAAGCAATCGGATGTCGAACTATATGTAATAAGATGTGATGCAATAGACCTGTCTGTGAATGACTAGTTTGCTCTCACACTCTGGAAGAATGGTAGAATTTGAAAAAAACAGTAGCTACTCTAGCATCTAGCTACTCTAGCATGTTTAGCATCTACGCATCGTTCTCAGAACATTCTTAGAACACTCTCAGCTAGTAGTATATATTTATATGGTATATCAAATGCGAAATGTCTGCCAACTAGTACTGAGCGCTAAGAGGTAGAATCGCCGACTCATGTCAATTCTGTCGCTTTTCAAACCAGTCAAAAAGTAATCGGATGTGTAACCATTCTGATGAGCTGTGATACAGCGAAACAGATGTCAGCGGATGATTATATATATATATATATATATATATATATATATATATATATATATATATATATATAATCATCCGCATACATTATCTGTAATATATATATATATATATATATATATATATTACAAATAATGTGTTGACAGTAAAATGTTTCTATTAATGTATTTTATTGTGAGTGCTCGATATTTAGTAGGTCATGATACATAAAAATATTTTTGTTAAAAATCTATAATAAAAAGAGTTTACTGCAACATAAGAGCCATTGTGTTTTCTTTTCTTTTGATATTTTTTTAAAACAAATATCATTAGACTACATATATTTACATAGATAATCCCTATGTAACATTTGAAACTTGAGTAAAATTTATTAATATTGTGTCATTTTTCATCATATTTCTATATCTTCTATGGTCGTACTACAAACCAAGTCTGCGGAAAGACATAAGGCAGGTCGTGGCTTGTTGTTATGGCTCCATTTCATGTTTTTTCTCTCTTCCACATCATCCCTAGCGTTACATAGACAAAGCTCTCCTTAGTGTGTGGGCTGTACTTAATAAGACAATTCTTTGTATATCTCTGAAGATGGGGTTTCAAGGCGGTCTTTCAATGTGTTATTTTGTTCCATTTTTTAATATTCCAAGTGCACCTACCACCACTGGCACAACTCTTGTTTTCAATTTCCACACTTTTTCTATTTCAATTTCCAAGCCTTTATATTTTGACAGTTTTTCAAATTCCTTGGTTGCTACGTTACAATCCGCTGGACAAGTCATATCAATTAATAGACAAGTTTTCTCTTTCTGTTTTTTAGCAACAATGTCTGGCATATTTGCTTCAATTTTCTGTCTGTGTAGATGGTGTAATCACATAGAATTGTGGCATCTTCTATTTTTGTAACCGGTGCTGGGTGATGTTCATACCAGTGTTTGTTTATAGATTTTCCATAGTCTTTGCATATTCTCCAATGTAAATATTGCCCCACTCTATCGTGGAGATTTTTATATTCATTTCGGGCAAGTACAGAACAGCCTGAGATTAGATGGTCTGTTGTTTCTTGGTGTTTATCACAAAACCTGCATTTTGGATCCATATTATTATGCAAAATATTTGCCTGAAAGTTTCTACCGAAAAGTAATTCGTCTTGTGCTGCAAGAGTTTCAGACTTTAATCAAGATGCACGTAACCATCGATGAGTATTAACTTTATCAACATCTGGATATTGGCCATGCAGAGGTTTGTCTTGCCAGCGTTGTTTCCTCTGTTCCAGAACTTTATCTTTGGCTTTCATTTTCATATTTTTGCCGCAATATTTGGTTCTTGGCTTTTGTTTTGCTTTTCTACAGAATCTACTAAGTGTAAATCTTTTTTGTATTTACTGCCTTCTTTTAATATTGAATATTTTTTCTTTATTTCTTTTTTCATGTTGCCTTACTAATTGTGTGATCTAGTTCTTTCTTGTTTCTATGTATGTTAGTAAGCCAATAGTTGTTGTCTTCTATGACAATTCTAGCTGAATAAGACCTCTTCCACCTTCTATACGGGGTATGTATAGACGGTCTACATCAGCCTTTAGATGATGCATATTATGCATAGAAAGATGCTTTCTGCTTTTAGAATCCATTCGTCTGATGTCGTTTAGTGTCCAGTTTAAGACGATGAAACTATATTGGACAACTCGGATTATAAGGCTATTAATGGCTAGAATTCTGTTCAGAGATTCAATTCAGTTTTCAATATCATTCTTAGCTTTCTATAATACTCATTTCCCACTATTTCTTTCACTTTTTATGTTGAATGTTTTAACTCTCATTTACACCTACGTATTTATAAGCTTTCTCTGGCTTTAATTCTTTTATTATTACAGCAGGGTCTAAGCTAATTGAGGATGTTTCTTTTTGTGATCCACGTAAAACTGTAGCTTGAGCACATTTACTCAAATTGAATTTCATTCCAATGTATACGCTGAAGCCTTTTACAGTTTGCAGAAGTCCTTCCAGGTCATTATCATTCTTAGCATACATATTTAAGTTATCCATGTAAAATAGATGGCTTATTTTCTTTTGGCCTATTTTATAACCACATTTTATCTTATTAAGTTGACTGGTTTGTGCTATTCATGATATGCAGAATAGTAAAGAATCAAAGAATCATCTTGGAATATAACTCTTTTGATGTTTATTTCATCAGACTTTAGGTTCCATTTATATGTTTGAGGTAAAGGATTGTTTTCCATATAGACATGCACTGTTTGATAACATTGAAGATGACGGGAGATATCTTGTACATATTTAAATTCTTTAAAATCCAGGAATGTGGCACACTATCGAATGTCTTACGATAATCTATCCAGGCAGTACTAAGATCTTTCTCTGTACTGTAGCAGTTTTCCAGGATCATTTTGTTAATAATCAATTGGTCTTTACATCCGTAACACTGACGTTTGCACCCTTTTTGTTCAAGCGGTAACATGTCATTTATTTCTAAGAATAAATATTTCTGTTTTGTTAAAATACGTGTTAATAGTTTGTATGTCGTCGGAAGCCATGTAATTGGTCTGTAGCTTTTCGGTTTGTTTGTATCAGTATTCTTGGGTAGAAGAAATGTAATTCCTTTGGTCATACATACAGGAATTTTAGTGGAATCGTCAAGCAATTATTTAAGTTCTTTGACTAGTTTTTTATGTGCTGTATGTAAATAATATAGCCAAAAGTTAGGGATTTTATGTATACCTAATTGTGTGCTTTTTTAGTGCAAATTTAACATCCTAGATATAGATAATCAAAGATAATCCTTTCGTAACATTTGAAACTTGAGTACAATTTATTATTATTATTGATTTATTATTATTATTATTATTATTATTATTGAGTGGTTGAAATAAATTAAATTATATAAATTTATATTCATATATATATATATATATATATATATATATTTATATTCATATCTGCATAACCTTGTCTTTGCAAGAATAATTTAAATCGAAATATATGGATAAGAATATAGTTGGATAATTCGTGTTACTGGTGTAGGTCATACAATGAGAATAAACTAACATGTACAATAACCTGTTTATGTATATTATCCTTGTTTGGCAATGAGATTGCGATCTTATATCAATCGCAGGTATTTTAATATTAACTTGTCTATGAGGCCATATGTCACGACATAAAATACAGTATTCTTTCATATATTACTAATATATATTTATATACATATAGTACATCTTATTATAATGATCATGGTATTTTAAATATTTCCCATTCTGCTAAAAGCAAATTTTCTGCAGTATCAGACTAATAATTTGCGTCACTGTTGGTTTGAATTCATAATTTTTTTTTCTATTGGAACATTTATTAGAAAGATGTAATTGTCATTTCTCTACAGGTAACGCTCTTTCCAATATTGATGGCTGCTTATTTCTTAAACATTTTTTGTCGTACGGCACTGAACAATTTGATTATATCATTGATTTTTTCTTCGGATTACCTGTGATATCATCTTTAGGTTTTGAAGACCTTCAAGTAACGTGAATTACATTATTCGAATTTATTAGTATTTTTTCTTCTGTAGCAAAAGCAAGTTATAAAAATATTTTTATATTAGCTTAGGAAGCTGTTGCGTATATCTGGCTCTTTAGATGTTTCTTAATAAGTTTGCCGCAATATATGACATCCATTAGAATGTCTAGAGCTGACGATTTTATTTATTCATTTGATTAGAGTATATAGGTTAATTTTTTATTTGTTTTGTTTTCAATCAAGATGAGCGAAAACGATTCTACTGCAGTTTATACAATTTTCGTTAAATAGTATGCTAAATCTCCAGCCACCAGTGTATTGTTTGATTTATTTGAAGTCTTTGGTATTAAGTAAATTTACATGCTGAATGTTTTCCTGATGTATTTAAGAATCTAATGCGTAAATATTTATGCAGAGAGGAAAGGGTCCCTAGCTTGGAAAAAACGTCAAGATCTATATCATTTGATCTAATTTTATGTGATATTTTCGGTCCATAGAGAAAGAGAATTCTCTTCTTGCAATTTTTTAATGTAATTGCTGTTTTGGATAAATGGTACACCACTTGTTCTTTAATGTTTTTTTCGTTACTTTATCTTGAATTCTTAGGAGATTCATTCTAAAAGTTATATATATATATATATATATATATATATATATATATATATATATATAGACACACATATATATATATAATGTATATATGTATATATGTATATATATACATATATATATATATATATATATATATAAATTATAAACATATCATTTTCAGCTTATTGTACAATTTGCCTCTCTATTTATCATTATATATTCAATATAAGATTAAATATTACAATTTTTTTTTTCCTTTTTCTGTGACTTTCATGTCATGCTATAATATTCTTAAAATAAATAGACATAGTTTAAATACGAGGTCGCTAAATTTTATCTTCTTTTTTTGTGTGTAATATTCAAGAAAAAGTTCCGTCTCATTTGAAAGTTTAATATGCGGTATTATAAATTTTACGTGTGTAGGAATAGAAAAATCTGACGTTCTTTTCATTGGGGAATGACACTTTATTTCTGAAATAATTTACATCTGGAATATTAGTACCGCACGAAACACATCATTGGAATATATTATTAAGCATTCTTTGTCAGATGCATATTGAAGAATGGTCTTTAATTTTCTTCTTTTAGAATCTTGATGATCCAAATGCAAAATACTCGAATTTATTTAATTTTATAATAATTCTCCACTTAACTAGATTTATTGTATATAGTCCCGATCCATTTCCGGCTCACAAGATTCTCTTGCTGAGAAGTAAAGTTTTTTTTGTTTTTTTTTAACCAGGTAAACAGAAATGTTGTTGTGCAGATGGATGCACAGTACATCGTGGACCAGACACCTGATCAAAGCTGATGTGTAAGGGAGGAAGCAAACTAGAAGAAAACTCATAATTAACATCTGGAAGAGACAGCTGACGTTCCTGGGACATATAATGAAGAAGGATCGTCTAGAGAATCTTACATTCACAGAACGGATAGAGGAAAAAAGAGACAGGCGGAGCGGAGTTTGTTAGAGATGCAAAGGGGAAAAATAGTAAGAAAGATAAATGACAGAGGAAGAGGTAGTCCACGATTGCCTAACTCATAAAAGAAGATTGGATATCACGTCGCTTTTAAGATTGGTATAATATATATAATACAATATTTGATTTTCATTTCCAGTTTTCCTAATGGATTTTTTAAACGATGTCTAAACTGAAAACATAGTGGCCACTAGATGTCGACGTTTAAAGATTAAGTAGTACAAATTATGCGGATATCTGCAGAATATAGAGATTATCCCGAGACATGGACAGTTTTTATGTTGTAGTCATTGAAAAAGCATATTAGTCTGAGACGTTTCTACAACTCAGTAACTCGTATAAAAATTGCCTTAGTAGAAATTTTAACTAATCAACAGAATATGAAGAGAATATGTGTGGTTCGCTATAATGTGCGTAGGAAAGCTTATCTTAGCCGGGGACGTTAAATTTGATGGAACTAAGGAATGTGGAGTATTAAACAACTTTCCGTGAAATAACGATAGAGAAAAGAGAAGCTTAAATGATTCCAGTTTGAGAAAGATTTTGTAGATTGGAAAATAATTATTCTCCCACAAATACGATTACACCTAGATATAAAACTTTTTATGTTGTAGTGATTGAAAAAGTATCTTATCCTGAGATTATTGTACAAAGTAGTGGCTCGTATAAAAATGTCCGTCTTAATAGATATTATAACTAACCAATGGAATATGAAGAGAAAATGTGTGGTTTACTATAATGTGCGTAGTATAGCCGGTCTTAGCCGGGGACGTAAAAATTGGTGGAACTAACGAATGTGGATTGTGAAACAGTTTTCTATGAAATAACGATAGAGAAATGAGAAGTTTAATTGATTTCAATTTGAGAAAGAAGTTGTAGGTTGAAAAATAATTATTTTCTCACAAAGACACTAGTAGGCTTTTGTACTCTATCGGCACTCAATTGTGGAATAGGCTGCCAGTACTGTGAAAAAGTATTAGGACAAAAATCATTTTATCTTTTATGAGACATCAAAATAAAGTTTAAAATCACTCCTGTATTAACAATTTTGAACACTACCTCTAGTTTGCAAAAGCATTACGTTAAGGGTGACTTTCCTAAAGAAAAAACACTCCAATACAGGGTGAAATGCCAAACCTTTTTTAAGAATTATTTAACTAATTAGGAAGAGGAAGGACGCTTCGTAATTTGAATTGGCCCTCACAAATCCTTGATCTCAATCCTATTGAAAATCTATGGGATATTTTGGATAAAATATTGATAAATCTAATGTTACTTCGCAAGAAACACTTTAGGAAAAAGTACAAGCTTCTTGGCAGGAGATAACATTAAACACATTGTAGAAGCTTGTAATGTCAATGCCTGACATAATGATGGCTGGGATCAAAGTAAAATGCTATTATGATAAATATTACATTTTGTAACAAGTACTGTTCTTGTTAAAGCATTGTTGAATAAATCAAATAAAATTACTTTAATTAAATTGTTTATTTTCTGTCAATATCCCTCATGAGAGATAAAATAGTTCTTATCCTTTTGCACAGTACTGTATATATTGAGTATTGTTTGATAACGCTCACAAACCAGATTATTGTTTCTGAGTTATTTACTGATAAAAAATATATTTTGCCTTACAAGTTGTCTGTCACTAACTGTCATCAATATGTTAATAGGATTCATGTGGAGAAGTTTGTCATTTAACGGAGAAGATTCATGCCGACTTCCATGATTGGTAAAACGAACTTTAGCATTTTCTTACTCGTCAGAGCTGAAATTAAAACTTAAAAAGTACGAAGTTCAGCACTGAAAAATGATGATATAATAATGTTACAAAAAATTGATTAACTTCTCTATATTAATTATATATATATATATATATATATATATATATATATATATATATATAGATATATATTACATTTATTTAGAATATATAACAAAAATAAGTTACAATATCACGACAAAACAGACATTTTGTTTCGGCACAATTGTGTCTTATCAAGTGATAGAGAACCATCACTTGATAAGACAGAAGTAGTGTCGAAACGAAATAGTTACTTTTATGGGGATACTAAAACATATATATGTTATAAATTCCAAGTAAATATTCGCTCTTTGTTTTGTTTAAAAGTTTTTAATTATTTTTTTGGCATACGGAATTTTATTCTATCCATAACTAACACACACCCAACCCCCCAACCCCCCACACACACATATATGTGTGTGTGTGTATGTGTGTGTGTCTTATCTTTGTGTGTGTGTCTTATCTTTGTGTGTGTATCAGCAATTTTCAGTGTAGTATATAAACGTATTAGCATATACGTTGAAATTTCATGATAAAAAAAAGTATTCTTTCATTTACACATAGTTTCCCAATGAATTTGAGGGAATTGCTCATCACAGTCTACTCAAAATGTAATTATTCCTTGACAGTATTAGAATTAGATACATTGATTCTTTTTTTCTACTACCTGATTTCATTTATTTTATTATATATTGTGGAAAATCATCTAATGAATATTCAAACGCTTGATATGTTCGTACATTCTTCATCGTTTTATTGAACTCTTTCGTATATAGGTAACTAAACGTTGAATATACGTGCACTGCTATATATATATATATATATATATATATATATATATATAAAGTCATAGGCAGGAAAATATTTTTCGCTCTTTCACAGCTCATCAACACGGTTAGACAACCGATTTCTTATAGCCAGGATTGAATCCCGAAAGTACTGATTTCTGTCGGCGATTTTATATCTGAGCTATGGGCGCTCGTTAGGTGAAAGAGTACTTTAGAGCGTTATATACGATGTAAACACACGCCAGTAGCCGAAATATTCGAATTCATTACTGAATGAACGTTGTGTAGATGCGTGGTCAGATACTTTTATCGAATTCTACCAATCGTATAAATATACATATATATATATATATATATATATATATATAGATAGATAGATAGATAGATATATAAAGTGAATTTATAAAAATATTTTAACAACCATTTGCATATATATATATATATATATATATATATATATATATATATAACATAGGACACATAGTATGTAATCCAGGTATATTCAAAAAGAGTCACACTCACGAGAACTCAATGATAATTCATTTACTCAATTTCACAGATTTTCGATTATTACTATGGATAATATATATTTCACCGCTTTGATATTATTATCGCCGCGATAATGATATTAAAGCCGTGAAATATGTATTAGCCATAGTAATAATCGAATATATATATATATATATATATATATATATATATATATATATAAACGCTTTTACAATCACCCTCATCTTTTAATAACAAGCACAAACAAACTATGACACCACTGTCTAAATATTTTTAGTTTTTAAAAAGAAGAATAAAACACGTAAAATTATAGATAAATACTCAATAAATACTCAATCAGGCCAGAACATCTAAATTGGTAAACCTTTATAGTATTGACGATAATCTAACCTCAAATTCTACCACTATTTCTTTATACAAACTGTGATCTCATTAATGTTTTATATCAAAAGAGATTCCCTGAAATTTAAATCACGGTTAAATATAAAAAAATAGATTAATTATGAAACTATTTTTAAATAGAAATATATGTAGTCGTATACTTCAGTAATACAGATATTTTTACCAAATAGCAATCCTCATCGACTTTTTAGCGCATCCTCTTCTACTCCTCCACCCCATAATCATTTCCTTTTTTCAATTTGTGAAACCCAAAGGACATGCCATAAAGGATCATATTTTATCTTCTACTGTTTTATCCCTCTCTAAAATTTTCAACATGTTAATTAATCACCTATACCTGAACCTCTTTTCTCTTTTTGTTCAAATTCTAACTTACAAATTACAAGTCGAATTTCTCATTTTCCACCCACCTACATTCCACACATAAATTGCCAGTATAAGACAAAAGATCTTCCATTTTCGTTTCACAATAACTGATGAGACGTTGTCGTTTCAATGTCGAAACAAAATGTACACTTTGTAATAGATCATAATTTGTTCATGTTCTAAACTTTATTCTATAATATATATATATATATATATATATATATTGTTTGTTATGTAAAATGTGTTCAAAACATGTAATTTAAGGCTAATACACGGTTTCTAATTCAAATATTCTCTATTTTTCAAAAACATTTTTGTTAGGGAATGTATCGGACAAGGCCTAACAATCTTTCTGAAAGATGACCCATGCTATGTGAATGAAACATTTAAAATATGAGGAAGTTTGTATGTATGTTGCTTAAAGGTACTCTCTCAATATCTGGCGGGTGTTATGTAAATCGTGATTCAGAAGACGGAAATTTTCAGTCTTAAACTTGATTACGATGTATACACTTGCTACTCTAACGCATATATCTGTGTGTATGTGTATACGTTTTCTTAAAAATCTATTGCATAATACTGTAATAATATTTTAATTATATACTTGCATTTTTAAAATCGCTAAATTTTCGTGTCATAATGTGTGTAAAGACAGTCAAAATGTTCTATAATTCGCAACATTTATGCTTTTTACTTTGGCGTTATCATGGATGATTTATATTTTTAATTGAATGTAATTATTTTTCCATGTATGTGTCTACATTTATAGAAATGTTTGATTTTAGAAACGCAGCAAATATATATTGAAGATGCACATTCTTGATATTATTGATTTCCTCTATTTTATTATAAATGCTTGCATTAATTTAATCAATTTTTACATGTGGATTAATGTTAATTTCCTTGTATTATGTACAAGTATGTTATGAATAGATTTTTGTATGTTTTAGTCTAAGCGTGTTTAAACGAATTGGAATTGCGCTATGGTCAGCAGAAAGGTCTAACGTGAGTCTTCTTGAAAAACAATTATTAGTATCTCTAAATGAATTATATATGAGTGCGTTTTGATCATGTACACTTTTCATTTAATATTAGAGAAATTCAGATATTATATTGGTTACCTGTCATTTTGGACTTGCTGGCGTATTTTTAATTCTGCTGAAACCTTTCTATGTTTTTAATCTTAATTTAGATAATTATTGCTTCTGGTCAATTTTGGGGCATCTTCCCAAACAAACAATTTATATATATATATATATATATATATATATATATATATATATATATATATATATATATATATATATATTCATTGATGCAGGTTTCATTGAATAGTATAGACAAGTTTTGTCTATTAATTTTGTGTAGGATCCGTTCGTACCGTCTGATAATGTGTCAAGATTTTCTTTCGCTATTTCAATTTGCCTTTTCACAAGGCTCCATATATATATATATATATATATATATATATAATGAGAAGGCCATAGATATAGAGAATACTACGTAATATTCCGTTTCCCGCCATATCAAATATCAGATTGAATCAAGACACTTATTTATTGCATTGCCATATGGAGCACCAAATACTTTAAACTATTTTAACAATTCGATAACCCTATCAAAAATACTAGTCTATTTTAACGTAATGAACAATATTTATGAATAAAATCTTGACAATACTTCGGGTCTAATATTTGGTATGTTTAACATGAAATTATCCGTAACCTATCATTTAAAGAGCGATCAAATATATCGAAGTTTTGTGCCGTATCTGAAGTTTGCGTGAGCATATAATCTGTATTTCATTAAATTACGGATATGACAATTTTTTCTTCTCCAAATTAAAACAAGTTAAGCGAAATATGTATTTCCTTTATTACAACTTCTACTATTGACTGAAGATTATTGCGATAATTTCTTATTCTGCAACACATTTTCAAAGGTCGATGCATGTGAAATCTTCGCTGAATTTTTCCAAAAATAAATTATTTTATCTTTAATATATCTTATGTAAAATCTTTCTGTTTCAAAGGAAAAATCATTTGCAATAATAATGAAAAATTATTCAATTAAAATTATTTAGTACGATCTTTAGTTAGAATCTATGATTTTATAATAGTTTTTATTTTATTTAATTGGCGAATACTTTGTCTACAAATAATATATCAAAATTGGCTTGAAATTTGCTTTAAATATTTCTCTAAATTTTTTATAATATCGATTGTAAACATCTGTAAGTAAAAAAAATCATCACGTTTATACTCACAAAAATTAATGCAGATTGTTTCTGAAAATACTTGGGGTGCTAAATTGCTCGAACGCATGTTATTTATTAATATTAAATATACTTCTTAACAAAATGTCACATGACCTGTACATAATTGGAATACGTTAAATTTAATTTTTTTCATTTCTAAAAAAGAATCGTTTTCAACAAAAATGTTTTCAGCCAATATTATACATAATATATCTTTTTCATGAAGTTAATTATAATGTTTTCTAATTAAATAATATCTTATTTTATTCTAACTGTTATTTTAAATATTTTTGATATACCTGCGATGAGGTGAACCTTTTGTTATCTACATTATTCAGATTATTGTCCTCATCATGGTTGCCATTCGTATGTTGGTTTGGCTGTTCTACGCTCCGGCATTCTTCTGGTGCTAGGAATTTCAACCGAAAGTATTTTTACGATCACTGGGATATACATTTTCATTCCTTGTGCGAAACCTTTTTTGATAGTCACGAGGTATCACACGCTAACCTGATTCTTCAAGTTATTGTTAGCCACTGCTGCAGTTCATGTCACTGGAAGTAATCAATGTCTATATACATGTCATTAAGTACAACTGAATTTCTGAAAGTTATAAAACTAATGCTCAGAAATAATTTTTTATACAGAGTTTATATTGAATTTTTTTAAGTTAATATTTTTCTCTAGTCCTTTTTTTTTAACAGAGCTCATATTGCAATTTTGACGCCAATGATTTTCTCCGGTACTCCGTATTACTGGTTCCCATATTGTATTCATGTCTATGTTTGGTCGGCTTAGGTGGGTTTGTAGCATTGTCCATGCGCTGATTCCTTATCTTTACCTAGTTTCCAGTGATGTTCTCTATGTATTATTTCAACATCACCCCATAGTGATCCTATTTATCCCTCCATATTGAGTAAGCTACGCCTGATGTTTTTTTTTTATCTTCGCTCGTGTTACGGCCTTGCGATATTCTTGAAGCCTTACTTTAAGTGTGCGGTCTGTTGCTCCTTTATATCTTTCCACTATTGCAAGCATTGAGGTACAAACTGTTGTTAGTCATATTCTCATCTGCTGGAGGTCTTAAAAGGGGGTTATGTCAGCGAAATTGAAAACTACTTCTGAAAATCCTTTTAATGATGTAATGATCAGGGATCCTTTGTATCTCTTCCGATATAATGGATATAGACGTTGGTTTGTTCCAATGACTTGATCCAGAGAGTTGTCAGTTCAATAACAGGTTAGAATAGCAAGTGACATTAACTTAGTGACTGGTTTAGAGGGAGATAATTAGAGAAAAATTCATGAGAATGATATACACCAGCAATCATAATAAAAGGATCTGTTTGAAATTAATAGTACGACGGTGGAAACGTTGTACAAATTGCAAACAATATGAGGAAAATAATTTGATTAGTATACATAATACATTATTTTACAATTCAAAGACAATTTTCGGTAACAGCGATTACTATTTTACCAAAGAAAATTTTTATTATATATATTCTCTAAGAATTTATGTTTATAATTAATATGAATATTATGCCCTTCTAAAAGTAGTTTTTCAAATATTCATAAAAGAAAATATATACGTGTAGAAGAGAGGTTAAATTTTTGAAATTATATATTTCTAAACATTTTATATAAAAGAAAATGTCTCCAATAATTGAATCCATTTGTAAATTATTTCTAAAAGATACATTAAATCGGGCTATTATTTAATTTTCGCTAGAATTTTGAAATCGGTGTGCATTTCAAGCCAAAATTAATAAATTTTCTTAAAATAATAATAAGAAAATTAACCAGTATTTCGAATATTCTAAAATTATATTCAGAAAAATTATAAAAAAATACGTTATTCTTTTCTCATAATAATAACTTAAATACTTGACAGTAAATCATTGGGTTTTTTTTTCAGAATTGGATTCCGTAAGCTCATTTTGAAGATATAGTCCTAACTTTAGACCAAAAATCAATCTCAATCCAACAAACATCATGGAAAATAATTCCATAATTTCTAAGGCAGACGTTCAAAACATTTCTGACTAAAGAGAATCTTGTTTCAAACGTCTTTATTAATATATCACTGTAGATATCGGTTTTCTGAATAAATTATACGTAACTACTTCTGTCTGAACTCCTATCGAAGAAACATCTCTTCAGTATCGTCTGGTAATTATTTATATTGGATATTTTATTGCTGTCTAGGAATCACGTGTGTTGCTACACAAGTCCCTGATGGGGTAAGTAAATCTGGAAACGACTTATTTCTCATTAGATATCAATTAACAACTCGAGATCAAATATACTTTTGGTAAATTCATTTGGGAGCTTTTCCCTCTAAGTAAAACTATTGCCAAATCGTTGATTTGCATTATTCTTTCGACATAACTGTGTGTCAAACTCTTGCATTAGAAAAAAAAATCACCCTTCTTTTTTATTGTTGATTGTAGTTGAAGTTGTTCTTCTTTACAGTTTTCAGTAGATTATATATATATATATATATATATATATATATATATATATATATATATATATAATCTACTGAAAACTATATATTATTTTAAATATCCCTTGGGAGAAGGCAATATTAATTAAAAAAACTTAGGACGTCAATTTCTAGAATAAGCTATCTAGTAATATTTTTAACATATTTTCGTTTTAGTACGTGCATAATCATGATATTACAACAAAAAATAAATCCATTTTGGATAAATGTCACTTTTCAATAAACGTTATATTTGAAGCAAAAAGAAACTTTACAATAATTTTAGCAACGAAGTTTTACTGTTATTTTTTGTTACCACATTTTACACGCCTGAAAATTCATCGTTGAAGGACATTGAAAGTACTTGGGAACATCGAGAAACGAATAACAGTATCAATTGTCAAACTTATAGCTCATTACTCATATTTTTCAATTACAATACGCGAAAGAATTTCCGTAACTATGATGGGAAATTTCTTAAGAATAAAAAGACACACTGTTTGAAATTTCTTTGCTGCTTAAACACACACACACACACACACACACACACACACACACACACACACACACACACACACACACACACACACACACAAATGCAACCATACAAACACACACACAAATACATATATATACACACACAGACACACGCATATATATATATGTGTGTGTGCGTGTGTGTCCATGTGTGTGCATATATATATATATATATATATCTGTATGTGTGTATATATATATATATATCCAGCGATGGAATTGAACCCTCTTGGCTGCAGGGTTTTTATTGTATATAACACGGGGTAATTGCTACCTTTAAACGCCGATATCTTAACGGAAGAATCTCCGATTGATGTCAAATCGGTTGAGTTTCAATGCAGGTTTGAAGTCATTGGATGTCTACCTGTACTTATTCGCTGTTTACGAAAGAGCACTTATATTTGTCACTTACCCGTACAGACAATAAAAATCACGATTTTCATATGCCGCCTCGGATATATTACATTTTCACATCTATGGATAAATACTGGTTATCTATTTCAGATCGTGGCAAATGGACAATGATTTGTATATTAAAATAATAAAGTAGATAATCGAATGACAATCTTTTCCCAGGTGTACGCCGTTATTCAACACCGGCGCTGAAATGAAATCAAAGATGAACCTCGAGACCAAACAATTTTGATATAAAGTTTTAATTACTACAAGATCAAAATAAAAAATAAAAAAACGAAATCTTAATATGAATTAGAACGTTCAATGATCTTAACATCAAAATTATTTTCAGATAAGCAACGTTGTTAAAATATTAAATTACAATATTCAATAGGAAACATGAACAAAGTACAGACGATTATGAATGCAAGATGTCAATATACAGCTATATGTGAGGCGTTATATTACTCGAAACAAGTGGTATGGTGTATCTGATAACATAATATTCATGGACGTGTATGCATGTTCAAACGTTATCTATATGCTTGCAACAATATATATATATATATATATATATATATATATATATATATTGTGTGTGTGTGTGTGTTTGTGTGTATATATGTGTGTGTGTGTGCGTGTGTGTGAATTCAGTCGGGTTTGAATATCAGATAAAACAAACGGATGTCTAACCTTACTGATGAACTGTGTTACAGCGAAAGAAATCTGCCTATGGATGATTATTGACGTCCTCACACCCTGATTGAGAACTCTGGAAGAATGTTAGATTTTAAAAAACAATAGCTAATCTAGCATCTAAATATCGTTCATTCAGTAATGAATTAGAACATTCTCAGTTACTGGTGTATTTTTACATAGTATATCACACGCTTTAAGTCTTCCTTTTCTACCGAGCACCAATACCTCAGAGGTAGAATCGCCGACTGATGCTAATTCGGGCAGGTTTCAATCCAGCTAAAAGCAATCAGATTTCTAATGTGCTGTGATACAGCGAAACAGATCTGTCTGCAGATGACTATATATATATATATAATATATATATATATGTGTGTGTGTGTGTGTGTGTGTGTGTGTGTGTGTGTGTGTGTGTGTGTGTGTGTCATGGCACATTAGAATAGTATGATTTAGGCACTGTTGGCGAGAAAAAAGGATACATGTCGCAATTACCCCCCCCCCCCCCACTGAGCTTTGGGAAACCCGTTTTATAATACCAAGCAATCGCATTAAAATTCTAATAAATAATTATAAATTTTCAGGGCATCAATCTGATGACTGTTCAGAGGATTTGGAAATATTTTTAATAGTGTCCTGTTTATTACATTAGAGTTTTGAGTGTTTATTAAATCATGGCAAAGTTATGAATGCATTCTTCTGTCAACAGTGACTCAGACTACATATATTTACATCAAATTGTTTGGTAATCTAATGCAGCCTTGGGTCTAACTGCTGTAATATTCTCTGCCCATTACCACCCAACTAGGAGAACACAATCTTTACTTTCAGACTATTTCTTCGGGAATCTCAAACCATATTTCTACCCACCTAAATTCTCGGACTGCAATCTCTTTGAATATTATGCCTGAGGAGCAGTTGAGCGAGATATCAACAACATTTATTTTATCCCTAAAGATGAACCAAAGGTAAGGCTTATGCAACATTCCGTAACTAAAACAATGTGAACCGTCCACATGACCCGCAGGAGATTCTAAAGTCATCTGGAGTTTATGGTTGAAAGCAAGGCGATTAAACAGAACAAATGAAACCTTTAATACTTCTATATAATTTTGCGTAATTTTGGTAAATATATTTGTTGAAATGAGATGTTAATTTTGTTAATGTTTTTGCATCCTGGTTTCCAACCCCTTGGTAAATAACCCCATTGGGGTAATGAGCCCATATTTTGGGGGTAATGGATGTTTGGTTTGGAAAGGGGCAATCAGCTTATAAGTTCACACTGTACCAAATTATTAACGAGAAAGCATTTCAAGGAAGAATTCCCCCTACCCCAATAATTCCAAGAATAAATTTGTAAAAACCCCATCTCTTGTGAGTGAAGATATCATTCCTGATGAGAACTATCCAGGAAAAGAATAATTTCTCACACACAGGATGAACAATGCATGGAAACATTTGATTGAGACCAAGTCTGGTCTAGAAAACTTGTGGATATCTCGTCTGCAGGATATACCAACCCTAGAGCAGTTAAATTCTCATAGGATATTCAATCTGAACATGCTTTTTCTACTGTCCTTGGAATGAAAACCAAGAAACGTAGACGAATCAACTTGGCAAACGACACCCGAATAGCCCTTTGAGTAACAAAGCCATGAATAATCTGGTACAGGCAACTCAAGCTCAACACTCACATTAAGAAACACGGCTAGGTTACGGCTACTATACCTCTGATTATTATGGATTGGTACTATTTTATTGAACGACTTTCATTAACTTTTTCGGCTTTTGATATATGAAAATATAATTACCACTTTTCCTATATTACGGGTAATGTTTCATTGGGGTAATGGATAATAATGAAGTTGTATTTTGGGGTAATCGCAGCAAAAGCGATGAAAAATTCAGAAAGAAAAATAGACGATAATTTAACTATTGCATTCTCTAAAGAAAAATAGACGATAATTTAACTATTGCATTCTATCTGATGCGTGATTCGTTGAATGACGATATTTCTTTGTCACACACAATGAAAATTTCTCCTACTGATTACGAATTCTTTACAAAGTAACCCAATACTTATTTCCCACGAATCGTCAAAAGAATGTAATATAAGATCATATCAACACAGCTGCAACACGAATTACATTTTCTCATCAACAGGAATCATTTATATATCAGGGAATTTGTATAAAGATATATTTAATTTTTCAAGGAATATATATTTAAAAATTTATCCACGCAATTTCACTCCAGAACTCTTCATGAAATTCGAAACAGAAAATCATTAAATGAAAACAATACCTGAAATATTCCTTTCCGTTATTTGCATATCTGTCAATAAAAAAGTTGTACGCATATATTGTTCATATTGAAATTGCATTTTCTTTTTAAATATTTATATCTTTTGAAAAAGTTTCATATCAACGTCAACACAAGTTACTTATTGATAAAGGCATTTTCATATAAGCGCATTAAATTGACTTAGTAGAAACTGGCACACTGTAGACAGCTCCAGTAAATAGAATTAAAAATAAATGAAAATATGTGTAGGATGTGCGCACCTTATTTTCGTGAATGTAGGTATCAAAATGAACTACTTACAATCGCATGAATCAGAAAAATGTAGAAAAAAGTCTTTTACATATGTACAGATGGTGTAAATGTGTCGAACTGTATTAATGTAAGTGTGTATTTTCACTAATATCACTGTCATCCATATAACCATATTTATTTTATACAGTGGATATTTGTTTCAAGCATACATTATTTATTTTTCATTGACTTTATACAACGGTTGCTAATATTTCCGTAAATAAAATATTCTACATTGAATATTTAATATGAAATTTCAGATAAGAGTCTTGTTCATATACTTAATAAGTCATGAACCTTTTAACTTGATAGATACTCACATTCGGCCTAAAGTAGGAAATATAGACTAATCATCTCTATAAATTTGAGTAATTTTGGCATCATTTCTAAGGTAACTGCCCTCCAGCAATTCCCCTAATTATGTGCAAATTTCTGAATGTTTGTCAATTATCTCCACATTTTTATCGTTCTTTTCCTTTCCTTTGGTAATATGGCGATCGAAACATAGAACTTCCAAACGCAGAAAAACTCAAGGGAATATATCACAAGGACAACGGATGTTCTTCACTCAGCACCTGCATTTGATATCCTTCACATTACTTGGACAGAACATTCAGCTCTTTTAAGACCCTTCCCCATATCCTATCAGTTATACTGCTAGCATGTGGTAACACAGTATATGATAATGCCTCCACTTGACAAGTTTGCTTTATCCCCGCTGTATCGCCTATGAATTGCTCAAGTACAAAAATCTGCAATTATACTTCCCATATATAATACATAGTTTACAAAGTATCCTTGCACTTACATGCTGCTTCTGCCGTTAGCACTATAAATTATGTTCTATCTTAATTGAAATCCATATATTACGTCACACTTTTCTATATCATATATTTCCCTAAGCCCTGAAAAACATGGCAGTAGGAAATAAGTACATTTATGATTCAATAAAAATATAAAGTAATTTCTCTATCCAACACTGAAATGAACAATATTAACAATATCCCTTCATGCAATAATGCAACATATCCTAAGTCATTGTTGTATTTCCATAATTTATTGTTGGGTTTCACCGGCAATTACAAATGATGGGGGAAATTTGCCTTTATCGTCAAAAACCTATACTTAAACTGACCATAGGTAACCATTCTTGAGGAGAGTTGTCATCATGAGAGGATGTCCATGCTCTAATAAAATTATTAGGCATTGATTAGTTTGTTGCCTCTTACTCTTAACGTTCATTAACTAGGATATGCTGTTGTATAAATCCAATCAATTTTGTAACGCAGTAGCCACCGCATTCGTACAATTAGTTACCTACTATCATAACTCCCGTAGGTTATTTTGTCATCCATTGATACTATTGTATTCATTGTCAGTTCTAGTTTTTTAACACTCAGTATTGATACAGTTTCTATTGTCACTTGGGCTAGGAGTCTTTGATTCATTTCCTCTTTTCCCATTTTTCGTCTTATAGACTAGACATCATCTTCGGTTACTTTCCCAAGCAGGATACCTCGGGTTTTTCTCTTCTCTTGTTCATTTCCTTTCAGACAAGTCCTCATATCTCTTCACGGGGATTGCATTATAACTGTCTCCGCTTCCAGATACGACAGCAGTCCAAACTACCTACATTTCTTAGTGAATATGGTTATAATATATTCCATTGTTTTCTTGAAAGGTATATATTTGGATGTCTTTCCCAGCTCATGTGACCATCACCACCATCATCAGTGGTATTAGTCCCCATACACCAGCCATTCCACATTTATATTTTCTAAGATTAACATCTTCTCTTCTCTTAAACTACCTTTAGTAAGATGAGGGAATTCAGATAGTTATGCGACGCATCTGCAGCAACGATGTTCATACCTCAATGTAATCGCCTTACATACACACGCGACTATATGAAGAGCGACAAGGGCACATAAACAAATACCCTACCCTTCGTCACACGCCAAACACCACTCAATCTCCCCCAACATACCTTTCTGTTATTGAATGAATAGTGTTTCAAATATAACCGCTACCGTTAAGGACCGAAAACGAACGCATCCACCTCTATCTTTCGTTACCGTATCGTGGTCTGCTCCCATGTTTTCCGGCTTCACGAGGGTTGCTTTCCTCATCTTTATACTATTCTATAATAAAGTTCTCAACTCTGGTCTAATTCTATCTCTCTCTAATGAATCTAAATAAATAAGGGGTTTCCGTCCATAAATTTGACCTCGTTTCTTACATTATTCATTTTTTTAATTTTTTTTCTACTGTGTCCTCTTTATCCTCGGTTGCGTTTGGGTGAACAACTTATGCTGTTGCTCAGTTATCAGCAGGTCATGGTCCATTCACATATACTTTCTGTGAGATTTCCTATTCTATCTATCCTCATGTGGCTGCCATCTACCTGAGTAATGTCTACGTCAGGCCTTCCAGTTATTCCCTGATTTATTAGGGACTTACATTTTTCTCCAAATTAAAAAAAAAACAATAACTACCGTAGCTATCGGGGCCCTCGCTGTTGACCCACTAAACACACATTTAAAAAAAATATACTTTTTGGTTTAATACAACGGAGTGAAGGAATTCATTATTGGTGGTAGTGTTAGATGTGCTTTGTTGTAATTCCCGATGTGAGCTCTGCTTCAAGAAATATTTAATACTGATGTAAGTGTAAAATGGAAAAAATAGAGAAACTAGCTGGAAATTGAGGAAAAAGAAAAAAATAAATTTTTCCCCTTCTATTCATAGCGAATTTTTGCCAGGTAAAAGTGGAAGGCAAATAGAGTCAAAACAGGACTTTTGATGGGGTTAAGTTCAGGTCTGATCTTTATTTCACACATTTGCTGGGAAAGAATTTGAAAATTGGAAAACCTAAAATGATGTAATTAAGAAGAAGAGGGCGAAAAGGAAATTATGTCATGTAAGGTGTTGTTGCCTCATTCGTTAAACTTAATTCCACCTTGAATTGTGTAGGGGGAAAACAATCTCATTGGTTAACGATTGGATTTGCTTAGATACCCGGTCGATAACCCAAGACAATTGGGGACAACTATAAAAATCGAGACCACGGTAAAAAGAATCAGAGTTTTGAGTCAGACAAGATGTAACGGCTAAGGGAAAAGAGTCCCCAACCGGGAGCCATGCAAATTGAGGTGTCAGCCAAAGAGACAGTGACTGGTCGCCTTCCATTGAACTCATGAGTTAAGGTCGAATACTGCACCTACGATAGAGTCCTAGCTAAAGATGTATAGAAACAGAATGAGCCGAGAAAGAGTAGCTTTTCAGAGCTGCCGAGCGTTAGAGACCAACTGGCCCCACTACCGACGTGGCCCGAGCCGCAACGTCGCTCCGCTTCGGATGTTTCCGTAAAGCTTCAGTATAGAGCTGTGAAAATACTTGTTTTTATTGGGAAATTTAGTCTTTGATTATTCTTAAAGAAACAGTGCATGGTTATGAAAAGCCTTTTTTATTTGGTAATTTGAAAGCTTTGATTACTCTTAACGAAAACTTCGCTCCGTTATGAAAATAATTTTTATGTAGAAAATCGAAAGCTCTGATTACTTAAACGAATCCTTCTCTCCGTTTTAAACATAGAAATTTGACGATTGTAAATTCCGCTTTTATTAATAATTAATTATAAATTCTTTATATATATAAAGACTTTTTTCGTAACTTTTTTTGTGGGTGCCGTTTTTTTTTTCAACACAATTTTACACGTGTGTCCTGTCTGGTTTGAGGCATTAGAGGAACGCCTACCGGGTTTTCAATGTGACTTTCCTGATATCAGAGAACACGTTGTGGGCAGGGAATTTCACCTTTGTATTATACGTCTTCAGGATCAGCTGCAGTGACGAGGCCATCATCACGATTAACAACCCGAGAGCGTTGTCAAAACTCTTGCCGTTTTGATAGCATCAACCTACTCATGTTTTGGTCAGCATCACAACATGTTCCTGAACAGGAGCGGCGGGCCAGCCGGGGCAAAGTATCACAGGTAAAAACTCCGCTCTGGGCCGAAAATGGAGAACTTAAACATTTTCTTCCTGAGAGTACTGCCCTGTGGCCTACCGAACATATGTGCCGGTAGCAATAACCCCTCTTTACTCTCACTACGAGGAGTACCAGGCTGTCTCTTTCTAAACCGGAGTATTTTTGGCTGGGTTTCTTAGGTTTCCCTCTCCCCATTCTTATATGGACAGCTTCTTTTCAGGTGTCAAGTCTTCCCAAGACATCAGTATTATCTTCCGGCGAGATTACCACAAAATAACTGGTCTAGCCTCATAACCAACACCTCATTCTATTCTTTCTTTTGTGGGCACCTACCCTTTAACTTTCCGGAAGGCCCATGGAGGATTCCGTAATGTTGTTTTCCAGGGGCAGGTTTTTCTAACAAACGTGTTTTGGTGACTTTTCTGAAGCCACACCACTTCGTCTCATGCAATCGACCGCGTCTAATGTTACTGAGAATATAGTAATCTACGGGAAGTCCCCTCTTTGTTATACAACCCACTAGACTTTGATTCACATAATTAAAAGTCCAACATACTAGCCCTATTCTACATAGTGTGGGCTTAAAGGGCCATTGCTCTAAGGACCACTTAATTCTATTAGGATCTTCTTCCCATTCACCGTTTCCTTTTCATCCTGCTTGATCCTCATATTCTTCGTGATGGGTTTTCTCCTCCTCTCCTGCCTACATTCCTCCCGACTCTGCCCATGCGCATTTACCTATTCCAAACAATCACATGCTCTTTAGCTGTCCTGTGCTAGTGCAATACCCGGAGGCCACTTGATCAAAATTTACTTGAAAACATCATGCCGATTTCCTGAAACGCATTCATGTACAGATCAGACAACTGAGCCAGTATACTCAGGCAATTTTTCACAAATTCTTCGTACGCGAGGACGGCAATCTCCTCGGCTCTAAATTCAGGAATCTCGTCCTTCATCGTGACTATCTCTATCAGGTCTCTCATGCCAGCAAATTGCCATGCTCTCTTCAGTAAACTCACTGACAAACAGACCCTTTTCTCTGTTCATGTCAGTTGCGGGTCCCTGATCAGGTGAAAACTTATGAGCTACGAGACTTCCTTCCTCCTCGTTATATGCCCGGTACAGCATCTGACAGCTTATTTATAGTTTGAACCTTTCTCAATAAAAGCGACCCGTTCAACTAACTTCCTATGTCTGGCTGCAAACATGGGTGCCCATCGATTTTGCTTAGGATATTGTTATAATTAATATATTCAACTAAACATAGATTGCATTTATCCTAAAAATCATTGTTGAGGCGGTTCTTACGTATTAACTTCAAGTTCACTCTTGATTTATTCATCCTCGTTCATTTCCTAAAATTTTCGTGAAAGGGAAGTTCCGAATTTTAGAATGGTAATGGAAAGCAGTGTTTTTGGTAGTAGCAACGTTGTTCAAAGTCAAGTTATTTAGCTCTAACAAAGAAATTGGGAATAATTTCTCTTAACCGAAATGACATTTCCTACAAAACATATCTTGAAAATGATAGACCAAACTATATTAACTTTAATTCAGTCAACCCTAATACTAGTATAAAACAAATACCTAAGACTCTTAATACAAGGATTATTTGGTTTTCTTTCAATTTTAAGATCTTCAATGAAAGTTTAAATATATATATATATATATATATATATATATATATATATATATATATATATAATAAAGTCTTCAAGTATTAAGATCAAATTGCTGTATGTAAAATCCCCTGTTACATCAAATCATCTAAAACGAAAAGTAGGAGTAAAAAAAAAAATTATATGGTTTGACACTCTCCAACGCTCTGTAAACTATTTAACATTAACATTGGTAATTATATTCTGTGCTTATTATGTCAAAGTTTTCATACCAATAAAATTTTATGCAGAATCGTCAATAGAAATACGATTAAAATTAGGTAATCTGGCACACATTCCGAGATAATAACATGATAACGACTTGGCAGCTCGGCTGCATTTACTTTCTCACCGCTGTGATGTGGCTTCTCTGTGCCTCTTCTACAATTACTTTCGAGGATTCTGCTCTAATGAACTTAGCTCACTGGTGCCCCCTACGTATAAATTTAACCTAGCTACTAGACTAGCAACTAGGTCCCACCATTTTACTGGGAAACCGATAAAATGTAACAGCACTTTCTACTCTAATAATTTTTTTCTCGAAATTCCAGCATGCGAAATTCCTTGCCGTATACTTGCTTTTCCGACAGCTACAATCTCCAGGAATTTAAATGTAAGGTCAATAGGTCGTAGGCTTTTTTCTCCATCCACTCCACCCCTATCACACCGGTATACTCATTCTTCTGTTACTGCCCCCTGACAACTCCTATTACTTACCCCTCTTTCTCATCAACTTCTCCTATGTCACCCGCTGCCCAACGGTGACAGTAAAACTGCCTCGCCTGGGGTGAAATAATTAAAGAATTATTCGCACAATAAACTGGTTTTAAAGTGTTTAGATAAAATAATATTAAAACTAGTATAAAAGATTCACGCAATTACCGGTTCTCCAAGGTTTGTCCCAAGGAAGGTAAATGTAAGGCTAACAAACAAACCTTTCATCACCCAAAAGTTCACAAATATAATTACGAATTTTAAATTTAAATTTTCGCGGGAGAATTTAAACAAATTTACTACTCCCATAAACAATCATCATCCTCAATCAAAAATTGCAAATTTCTCTTTCCGGGAGTTTTTTGAATATGACATAGAAGAGAGTTAGCCCAATAGTGAGCTGAAGATAAACTGCTTCGGTCTTCCAAAGTAACTTTTACGATAGACGCAATCAATGTTGAGTTGGAAAAAATTAAAATATTATAATACTCTAAGCAAAAATTGGTTTTGATTTTAAAAATAGAATTTTAGCTTGGGCCAAGCGAGCTTCCTTGAAAACAACATATCACGCCTCCTCGTCCTTAACCTATCTTCCGAATTAAAATGGAATCACTACATTGAGTAAATAGCGAAATCAATTAATAGGAAGGACGGGTCACTCTGTCGAACCAGGAAGTTCTTTCCGCCTGAATCCCTCATGCACATATATAAATCAACCATCCGACCGTGCATAAAATTATGTTGTCTTATTTGGTCAGGCACCATCGCTGTTCACTTAAGGTTTTCGACCGACTCCAATGTAGATTCTGTAATATGATTGGTGTGAACCTGGCGGCTCGTCTACAGTCACTCTTTCACTGACGGGAAGTGGCTTCCCCCAGTCTATTCTACAAATATTTTGATGGCTTCTGCTCCGACGAACTTAGGTCACAACTGCACCCTCCAGAAGAATTTTATCGTTCAAGCAGACTGAAAAAAGGTCCCACCTTTTTCCAGTTAATCAACCAAATTCAGCCGACATTTCTATACCTACATCTTCTTTTCTCGCACTTCTAGTCTGTAGAAATCTCCTTCGTATATTTGCTTTACTGACGGCCAAAACCTCCAGGCATTTAAATGCACTGTCTATTCTCCTCTCTTATCCACTTGATTGCAGCCTTTTCTACATCACACAGTATATCTTTTCTTTTCTCCCTACCTTCGCAACCGTCTTCACACCTGTATTTCCATCTTTTTCTTGCTTTTCTCTGAAACCCTCTGTAACTGGTTCATCTTTCTCATTACTCTCCTTCTGTCTAAAATTTTACTTTCTTATGTAGCTATCTGCGTATCAGTGGCAGTAACGCTTTGCTCGGTGTGAAACTATTAAAAACTACGCAAATGCAGACATAAATTTGAATTTAATAGTCTTAATTGTTTACTTAATAATCTAAAATTAAATTTATTTAAAGTATTTATTTCATTATTTCTTAATAGTCGTATAATTAAATTTCATTATACAATTGCTTACATTTCTTAAATATTTTTCCTGTCGTTGTAGTATTTTAATTTTTTAATTATTTTTAATTAGTTGGCATTAAAATTATTCTCGGTCTTTTAACAGTGGTCTTGGGAAGCCGTAAGTTTGGCTGTCGTATTTCTTACGTATATTTTAATTACTATTTTTAATTTATTTTATTGTATATTTGTTCGTTTATGTCACACTCATGGCAGATCTGACAGGTACCGTAAGACAAAGATCTTCACTTTCTTTTATATTTGTTTTTCTCTACACTTACATCCGTTTGCATACAAAAACTTATACTTTTATTTTAGCATATTTTTTAATGCACTGATGAGATATGTGCGATTGAAGAAAATGTATATATATATATATATATATATATATATATATATATATATATATATTAATTTTTTCAGATAAATAACTGAGAAAATAAAAAACTGATAGGGCTTTGTATGTATTGAACTGAAGTATATTTTTTTATTCCTGGAATTTTATATGTAAGATGGAAGGGACATGTAAAACCGTCAGATCTGGTGTTCATTATCCACTGAAAGGAACCAATATACGGAAAGGAAACAAATATTCTAATTATTTTTGGGACATGCATACTGTCTGATGAAGAAGAAATGTGATAGATCAAAACTAATTAATGCCACATATACATCCATTTTAAATAAAATATCATATGAACACAAAAGAGACATTTTATATAATAACGTATTGGTCTCTCACTGTCATGTGTGAACAATAATTGAAATTTATAAAGCTACATGAATTAAAAGAGGAAACAAATTTAATATCGCAAAGATATATAAAGTATGATTTTATTACTAAATCATCCACGGCATATTTTTTCATCATATCACTGAATTTCCCCTTTTTTGAGAGACATTTTTTATCAGTAAGTACTCATACCCTTGTGTATATTTTATGTTTTATATTTTTGCATGTACTTTGTCTGTCTGTGTGGGTGTGATAGATAGATAGATAGATAGATAGATAGATAGATAGATAGATAGATAGATAGATAGATAGATAGATATACCAGAACGAAGGCAAAATATGTTAACGTTGCTGCTATCTGCATATATTTAATTTAGGTTTTATTATATATTTGTATATCTGAATAAAATATTTTCTCATAATTTATGTGTATACGTCTCTTTGTATTTTTCTATATGTGTGCGTTCGTTTATATCCATTGATGCGTATTATTAATTTATTAACGTGTGTATATGCACTAAAAACACGAGAAATCGCGAATGTGCATTTTCCGTTTGCAGTATATGTGTATCGGCGTCTTATTTTCTATTTTATCGGAAAATATCTGTCCCTGAAGGTTCCTTATCGAAATATTAAGAACTGGCGTATTAGCTCAATACGCAGTTCTAAAAAATCGATTGCTTTAGAAATGTTTTTTTTATTTTTTGTCAATGCAACCTTCAATGTTTTTTGTTCATTTTCACTGTTGTCAACGCTACTTTGTAAGAATCTTATTCGAAATCAGATTACTTGTGTTTTACATTATTTTTTCATTCAAAAATCTTTTTTCATGTGTGACGCTTACAATGATAGATCGAATGATTCATTCTACACATGCTTCTTCGACTATCTATCTATCTATCTATCTATCTATCTATCTATCTCTATATATATGTGTGTGTGTGGAGGGTAATGTTGTATAATACTGTCATTTCATATAAATGCTTTGTGGCGTAGTTATTCAGCAAACCTGGTTAAGTAATTAAGACGGGGCATGTCTCTCGTCTTCTATTCTTACAAAACACATCAATGATTCCGATGGGCAAATACCATATAAAGTATCCATCCTATCTCGCATGCCAAAAAGGAATATTATGGTCCCAATTTTATGAAGACGACAGAACAAATTGATTAAATATATAGAGACACATCTTGATACCTACCTTACATTTATATGAAATAGTTAATGCGTTTCTCAGCACTTTTATGGTTTTATAACTGATTTCAAGTAAAGAATAAATTAGTCCCACCCACACGACACACACGCACACACACATTCATATATATATTATATTCTCCGTATGACTATTTACGGTCTCACACAATGAATGTGGAGGAATGTTAGACTTTGAAAATAGAGTAGCGACTCTATCATCTACGCATCGCTCATTTAGTAATGAATTAGAGTATTCTGGCTAATGGCTTATGGTACATCATTCTACCGTCTTCTGCTGAGCGCCAATAGCTCAGAATCGTGGACTGACGCCAATTCGGTCGGGTTTCACCCCTGGGTTAAAAAGCAATCTGACGTATTGATGATCTCTGATACAGCGAAACAGATCTGTTGGCGGATGACTATACAAATATATATATATATATATATATATATATATATATATATAAAATCATAATGAAAGTTAATGTTACCAGAAATATTACCATTTTCTTTACGAAGAATATTTGATATTCATTGACCCAACAATCAGTATTACTCTCTGTTAAATTTAGTAAATCTCCCTCTTCAAAAATAGGTTTCTCAAACACACTAGCTATTTTCATTCGTTATATGTTGAATGGCTCTTCTTTCGTTACACGGTATTTAAAGTAGAATGAAATGTCATTTTGGAGCACATGCCATTATTTGTTCTTCGAGGGTACATGTGCTATGTATTTTAGTTGTTGCTGCTAAATGATGTAAAGTCTTCTACTTTGAACCATGTCTTGTTTATGATTGTGTAGAGCTCTTTTTAAATGTTCGAAGAACAAGGATTTTTGCTAAATCGCAGAAACTTTACTAGCTCAAAGTCAATTTTCTCAATGGATTCCAATATGCGATTGCATACAGCTGAACATTTCAATATTTTTGAAAGAATTTGGCGCCATGCATCACATCCATACGAAAGTTCACATATGATGAGGTAATCTAAAGACAAAATTCAAAATTTGTTTTCAGATTGTGGTTTTTGTATTCCAGTAACTTTTGATATTGGGTGAAATTACGTATAGCATATCTTACTATGTTTTTTTTAGCTACTTTTAATCATTTTAAAAATTTATTTTAATTGTTCCATTCATAGAGGCGTTTGAAATGTTCATTATTTACTTATTTCACATCCTGATTTCTTCTAATGGAGTCAAGTATGTACATCACAGCGTCCATTCTAGTTAATGAACTTAATGATGTCATTATCTTCTTTTTTTAAATGTTTAAATATTTCAGATGTAATTTTATGAGCACATATACAGAATGCATACTAAAAGATTAAATTATAATTAGCTCTGCTTAGTACCTTGGGTTAGTAAAGATTAGGCTATATGAAACAACTTTAAATTCAGTTTCACTTCTATATAACGCGATATTCTAGAGATGCCTAGTTGAGCAGAGAAACGAAGGGTAGTAAGTGATGAATCCTAAAGGAGGTTCTGTCATACAACATCCACCGTTGAGTCCGTGTGCAGAGCGCAGAGCGCAGAGCGTCCACTTAGGAACTTTTCTCAGGTGTTCGCCGATTCAGTTCTTTGAAACAAATCGATAATGTTCCGAATCATGTTATCAATAGGGGATAATCTAATAATAAAATGTTGCTAGTATTTTTCCAATTTTGAATAACTGATCTTTCACTGGAATAGAATAATTCAATGACATTTACTCGTTGGTTTACATATGTAAACCATTCTAATCTGCAACGGTTGACTTATTACCTAAAACGTAGGTCGAAAACGAACAAATTATGTTTTTTCAAAGCCATCAATTTTCTAGTGGTCACCCTATATTACGTTTACATTATTTACAGTCGCGTGCAAAAATGTGGAAGATTTTAAAAATTAATTATTTATTTTAATTTTATTCCAAAATCGGTGGATTTTTCCATAATTCTAATTTTGGTATATTATATGTTCGTTGTGGACCGGAAAAGAAGTTATTTTGTATAAATATGCATGTTGGATGAAATATCATTATAAACAGAGTGATAGAGTAGATGTCTGTTTAAAATCCTGGGCCAGCAACAATATTTTAACATTTCATTTTAGTTAGGTAGATGTAAAATTCTTCTGTATATATTACATAACGTTTAAATTTCTAGATAGTCTACGTGTCTTTGACAGGAATAATTGTCCCTATACGATGTAAAATTGAAACAATAATGTCCCAGAATTTCTTATTTTAAAATTGTACTCATTCCTTTGACAGTAATTTCAAAGATCTTGACTATGAAGTAGTATTCCTGGAACACTTTTTCTTCAGCTCCCGCCACCATTATCAAATTAGATCATGACATTAGTGTAATTAGTTTTTGAAACATTTAAAATTTTCATCAGGAAGAAACCTTTTCGCTGAACGTGATGTGTAGAAAGTAGTATCGGTCGGATTTCTGAATTTGAAGTCCTTCATTTAGTTGTCTGTCTGCTTAAAATTATTTTGATTCCTCTTCTCGTGTTTTCATTAGATTTTATCTCAACGGTTTACCGACTTTGTCGTGTATATTCTATTGCATCTTTTCTTCCATTTTTATTTTTCTTATTTTAATTATTACAAAATAACTGTATTTTTCATTCACATTTAAAAAATATTTTTGGCATTCTTCATAATTCCATGTTAAATATTCTTTTATCTACGCTAATCATCTATATTTTTTTGTGTTAATAAACTTTTCTATTTTGTTTTGCCTTCTAACATTTCTGATCTGTATCAACTGAATATTCACTGTTAGGATTTACATTCTTTTTTTATTCATTTGACCGTTAACAGTGAATTGCCTATCGAGACACTCACAGTTTTTTCTTCATCTATTTTGTTTAAATTTTGTGGACATCCAAAATTCATTGAATTTACATCAATTGAATTGAATTTTTTATGTTGAACGAACTCATATTGCAATCTTTGAAGCTAATGATTTAAGAAACATTTGTGGCAGAGAATATGCACTAATTTCTTAAGATTACATAAGCTTAAGGCTCTGAGCGTCATCCTCTGAGTCGCTTACTTGTGGATATAAAAATATATATAAAAAAGGAATCATACCGTCATCCCAAGTTGACAATGCAAGGACACCTTCTTCTTCATGTGTCCTGTCGCTTCATGATGTAGGCGATCATGGCTCTCCACATAACTCTATCCCTGGTGTTTCTTAACACGCTTTCTCCTGTTACACCATGCAACCCTCATTCCATCATGTACCTGATTAGGTCCTTCAGATATGTTATCCGCTGCTTTCCTCTGTCTTTTTCCCTTTATATGGTCTGTTAATATCAGGCTCCCCAAGCCCTCTTTCCTCATTGCATGTCCCAGTAACTTCAGCTGTCTCTAACCGCAAGGATGTAAAAGCAAGTGTGAAATGGAATCGCTGTCTCCTACAGGATTAATTTGAAATAAGTGATAGAGAACAAAAATAGAATCTACGTAGATTTAGAGAATCATCGCATATGCTTGGCCACAAAAACATCCTAATCGGCCAAAATTGAAAATGCGTATAACCTGAAGACAGTTTTACGGACTTCTAGAGAATATCAGTAATTTCAAAGATTTCAATTTGAGCTCAAGTAATAAATGCTTGCTGCTCTGTTTCATTTATAAAACTAAAATTTTATTCAGGCATAGAATATAGTTGCAATTTATGGTTTGTTCAACTTACATATCTTTATTTTATTCACATAATACAAATATGGATCAGTCGTATTATCTTTTATGAGCTGGCATAAAAAATCGTTGAACACATTCAACATTTCGTACCATAGATATTCTGTGATTTCTCTATAAATATGTTGTTAGAAAGCATTCCTTGTTCGGAAAACAGTAGAAGAAAATACGCCATGAATTCAATTTAATAAATGCCACCTTAATTAGAAAAAATAACATAATTTATTGCAGAGAAAATATTTACAGCGAGTACCTATAAATATTTTGCCATTCATAATCACACGGAAAACACAATTTTTGATAGCTCTTACTTTTATAAAAACCATACTTATAGAATCTGAATTCTGTCTACCTACATCCACAAGCGATGTAAGATAAATTATTTCATATTTGCAAAATACATTTCCTAATCTGTATACGAACTACTACGAAACGGACAAATGCAATATGCAGACACTCGCAAAAGCATTTTCAACCGAAGCCTGTAAAGACCGACTGAAATTAGGATATAAAATGACACAGACATTAACTAAACAATATTTATACACATCTATGTTGCTTGATTGTTCGGTTAAACGCGGGACTTTCTTAACTAATGAAGAACAAACATACACAAAGATAAAACTACCAGATTTCTTCTTGATCATCATCATCATCATCATCATCATCAATTTCTTCTTCTTCTTCTTCTTCTTCTTCTTCTATGTGCCATGTCCTTGCACGACGTAGACCATCATGTTCTTCCACATCAGCCTATCCCTCGTAGGTCTTATTACGTTTCTCTTAATATCCACCACAAATCCTGCTCTGTCATCCATTTGTTCAAGACCGTCAAGTATATCACGCGTTGGATTCCTCTGTCTGTCCTTCCATCTATCCTCTCGTGATTATCAGATTCTTCAAGTTTTTGTTCTTCATTACATGACCTAGAAACTTCAGCTATCTTTTCTTGTTAAGTATCAGTTTTCTTTTAGTCTCCATCTCATCCAAACCTCATTGTTACTTACATGATCATTTCATTGTATCCTCAGTATACCTCTATAGAACCACATTTCGGTTGTTTCCATTCATTCCTTCATATTTGATGAGATTGTCCGGCATTCAATGCTAAGTTTAAGAAAAGATATGACGTAACAATTTAGTACTTTCTTCTTTGTTTGCATTAAAATATTCTTGTATTCACTAGAATATTATACTCTACTCAGCCTCTGAAATGCCTCCATAGTCTTGCCAATACGCTTTCAGATTTCAATGTAAGACTTTCCGGCTACTGTTAGAAAACTTCTTTTATTCATATGAGTGTTTGTGTGTGTGTGTGTTTGTGTGTGTGTGTGTGTGTTTGTGTGTGTGTGTGTTTGTGTGCGTGTGTGTGTATTTTCGCTGTGTTTACAATGCAAGAGCCAGTAAACGCCTAGAGTAACGTAGTAGAATATCAGATGTTTTATTCTTACTCTACTTAAATTGAAAAATGAAAAATAATTATTGAAGTTTATAGATTTATTTAATCGTTTTGATGTTTTTGATTATAAATTATTTTTTCGGATGTTGTATAAATATTCTTCTATTTTTAACAGTGCCAAACATTTGTAATCGTTTATATTCATACAATTTCTGCTGTCTTTTATCTTGAGAATTAGATTAACGGATAATTTTTTTTCTGCGCATTAAATGATATAGTACTAGTTCATGTTTTAATTTTGGCTGAAATTAGTGAGAGGAATGACAGGAATAATGAGCTGCTTATTAAAATCGCATTGATGAAAGTGCTCGTGAAACATAAGAAAAATTAGAATAATTAATCATAATTATGTCATGAAGAAATGATGTATTTTTGAGTGGCACATATCAGTTATTATTTTTTTTAATCATTTCACACCAAGCAAGGCATTCCACTGCCACTATTGCGCTTGGGGCTACATAGGGGGAGATTGGGGCTACATAGGGGGAGATAAATAGGAAGAGTGGTTAGATATAGGAAATGTTAGAAGAGTGGGTGGGAAGAGTGTTTGAAAGAATGGAAGTTAGTCTATCAGGAGATGTCTATTGACCTTACATTTAAACTCCTTGAGATTGTAGACGTCCGGGAAGCAGACATGTGGAAGAGAATTCCACAGTCGGGAAGTGCGAGAAAAGAAACTGTTGGAGTAGAAGTTGCGGTTGCATTATCGGTTTCACTGTAAAATGGTGGGATCTAGTTGCTAATGTAGTATCTCGTGCAAATTCGAAACTAGGGGGCACCAGTGATCTAAGTTCATCGGAGCAGAAGCCGTGAAAGTATTTATAGAAGAGGCACAGGGAAGCCACGTCGCGCAGGTGAGAGAGAGTCTGCAGGCAGTCTGCTAAGTTGGTATCAATCATGTTACAGACCCTCCGCTGTACCTTGTCTAGAAGCCCAAGGAGAATAGCAGGGGTAACCGACCAGATATGGCAACAGTATTCAATGCACGGGCGGATGGTAGATTTAAAAATGTGCAGGACAGATTCAGACGGAAAAAAACCTCCGGGCCCTGCACAGAGAACCGACTTTCATAGCAGCGGATTTAGCAATGGATTCGATATAGACATTCTACCTGGGTCCGCTGAAAGTGTGAGACCAAGGAGGGGTAGTGTTTTACTCTCTAGGAGGCAAGCCTGGTCCATGCTAATAGGATATAGGTGCGATTGTCTATGTTGATAAATTGATAGTAGCTTCGTTTTAGAAGCATTAAAATTTACGATCCATTTCTTACCCCAGTCCACTACGGATTGGAGGTACTTTCCAAGCTCGGCTACAAGGTTACTTTGTCACCCACACCATTAAAAGCGAATAGAATGTCTTCGAAAGCGTAAGAAGTATGTAGGATTAATAAATAAAAATGTGAAGAGAATGCATTTTATGCTACGCTTAAATCAAGATTCACTATGAAATTGACAGTAGAAGAAATGAATGTTAATTGTGGAACAGTGTTTCTAATTATATCAGCTGGTATGGGAACGATAAAAAATGTGGCGTTAGTATTGCATGAGATTCTCTCCAACACATGATTTACAAAATGGTAATTTCAACTATTTTTAAAACATCTTACGTCCTTTTAATTACAATTAAAAAATTCCAGGACAATACAAGAATTTGATGACATTTCTCCCGTGACACCATTACTGTTGTTTACTGTGGAATCATCAAAAATATTCTTCTAGCGAGACATCAGTATCTCAGAATGGAATAGCTTCATATAGGGATTTTTTCTATGATGATTGAATTTACTAATGACGTGGTACTTAATTTACTTCACTTCTTTTCTGTGTTTGTTGTTTATGATAACAATTTGGTAATTAAAATATTCATTGAATCTATTTCAATAAGATAATTAAGTAAAATTCAAGTACCGAGATATAAAACTGAAAAGTATATAAAAAATAATAAGTAACTGAAATATATACATTAATAAAATTATTATGAAGAGATAAGAAAACTAAACGCTGTCAATATAAATAAATTAAATCATTAGGAAGTGTCATGTTTTCAAGAAAATCTAAAAATGTAAAATGAAAACATAGCATTAAGATCCATCTTAAACTTTCCTCAGGATATTAAACAAATATATAGATAATTTGTATTTAATTCGAAATTTCATTGCGGTGAAGTAATTAAGTAATTTGTTTATAAGGTAGACAGAAACACATAAACACTCACATATACACTCGCATATACATACGTGTATATGCGTTTGCAAGCGTGTGTGCGAGTGTTAAATTAAAATTAAGCTATTACATTCGGATATGAAACTAGTCAGGCATAAATTTCGAGCAAAATTACTGAATAATAGAGGCTTCAATGATAAATATAAATGTGCTTGATTAAGTTACTCATCGTAGCAAAGTTGTGGATGCAAGTTCAAGTCTTACACGGGTTTTCTATGTCTTTAATAGTTTTTTTTTCAAACGTGCAAGTTTGAATGAAATAAAATAATGGTAAAATAAACGTAGCTTCTATGTAATTAAAGGGAACCATTAAAAATATTATATAAAATAATACATATATGTGTGTGAGTGTTTTTGTATGTTTGTATGCATGTGCTTTTGTGTTTGTATATGTGTGTGTGCATGTGTGTGTGTGTGCTCATCTGTCAGAACGATTGTATAACTTTTCTGATATCACTAAAACTATATATGTGAAAATGAATATGAATAAAAACTAAAGGAAAGTATTATTTGGTCGTGAGATTTTTCATTTGAATTCAAACACACACACTCACACACACAGACACACAGACACACACACATATATATATTGTATGAACTTGAAAGAACAAGTAGTTTCAAACCAAGTGTTCAATATTTACTTTCATAAAGATCGTTCGATACAGAGTAGAGCTTTATATTTTAACAGCTGTTACACTGCTTTATTAAAGCAAAGTATCACTACACTAAAAATTTCATTTATAGGAAACGAACTGCTCCTCATCGGGTGATATGTATTACTGAAATTTAATGATGGCAATGGTTTCATTTTTGGGAATGTGAGGTGTAGGTGATTGTTAATTGGAATTGGAATTTGTATGTCTAAGCTAATCCATCAGCAGTTTGTAACCATAGAGATACATATTTAGGTTAGGAGAGGTGGGCAAGGTGGCTTAGTTCTGGAAAGGTCATTTGAAAACCCAATTGTTAATAAATTCTACATCGGATCTACAAGAATGCTTTTAAGCAACGTTGGTATATGCACTTAAATTTCTTCAAAGACCACATCTGTCTAAACCAAACATCCCTTTCTGCATATTATTGGAAATTAAATAACACAAATAAGACACGAATGTAAAATAGAAAATCCTGGAAAAAATCTAGAATGTGCAACTCGTTTCAAGACATCTGCCCTTTGTACCTGAATGAAGAGCTGCACATTCTAATGTTCCCTAACAATAGTTAACTATTGAACCGAATGGTTGAATTAAAATTTTTATGTAAACATCAAAAATACTTTTCGTTAAAATTTAATCAAAAGGTGACAGTTATAACTCGAGCTCTAATAGAAAATAATTCAACTGACAGTTAAATTATTTACGTATTGGAAGTATTATGTGGCCCCACTAGATACTTTACTCAGATAAATTAATCCTCTCAAAAATTCAATTAATATCCATGTTTAGTCAACAAAATAAAAAATGAATATTATATTAATAAAAAAAAATACAATACTAAAATATCACTCTATTTCATGCATTCATAGATAGCAGTCAAATGAAAATTGTCTACCGATTTAAGTAAAACCAAAGTTCCCATTTTGCAATTTACCCAGACAAAACTAAGTGACCTGCCCAGAACTAAGCCACCTCACCCCACTTTCCTAACCTAAATGTGTATCTCAATGATTACAAACTGCTGATGGACTAGCTAGATATAATAAATTCCAATCACCCAAAAAATCCCCCACACCTCACATTCCCAAAAATAAATAGTTATCACCATATATTTTCAGTTATGCATATAAGCAGAAGAGTAGCATTTCGGTTCCGAAACAAAGTTTTTGTGTAGTTATACTTTACTTTTTTAAACCATTGTAACAGCTATCCCATTATATATATATATATATATATATATAATCAATTCATTGACATATATAAAATATATTCAACGCTGCACAAAAGCTGAGCTATAATGTTCTAGTACTATCAATATTAACTAATTAGACGATGTAAGGTTTACACAATTTAAGGAATTTACCTATGCATTAATAAATAAGATACCGCTATGGTCTGGTAATTACATTAATAGTTTCATTAAAATGTAATGCTTACTTATTATGTCATTTATTTTGAATATATAGGCCAATACACGTTAGTACTGTTATGCCAATCAAACCATTTTAAGAAAATTATATATATAACGTAAAATATATAAATTTAAAAATTTTCCACGTAAACGTCAGACAAACTTCATGACACGATATTAAATGTAGCCACATATTCTGAAACTTCCGAAATTCTGAAGGGTTGCACAACTGATTATCATATTTTCTTTCCCACAATTCACACTTATTAACCTATCCCTTGTTGTTTGACTTTTTCAGTGTTGTCAAGTCTCAAGCATTAGAACTCCAAATAATCTCAGCTTAATTGTGTAGATAATGTGATAATATATATGTATATATATATATATATATATATATATATATATATATATATATACAACACATACACGCACACACACACACACACGTATGTATATATATATATATATGTATATATATCCCGACCAAATTGTAAGTCACCTGAGGAGAATGTTGTGTCTATAGATAGTAGCAAAACACAACAATCATTGTGTATTGGTAAAAAAATTATTTTATTTTAAATAATAATAATATTGTTTATATATATATATATATATATATATATACATGTGTGTGGGGGTGGGGGTTTATTGATCTACTACGTAACGTGCACTTTAATAATGTAAATGCTACTAGATTGAAATTGTTATTCAATTACATCTAAGAATTACTGGCATGTGGGGCTGAGAATGTATGTCCTATAATGACCTGTTTAAATTGGAGTGAAATATAGAGCTACATAAATGTTATGTATGCTGGGGACCACAGAATACAGTTGAATTTAAAGTCTATATATTTCTGTCAATTGCCGAAAGAAAACATGAGATGATTTAAATTGAATTCGATATGCAGAAAAAAGATTGTATTTTATCCAAATGCTGCTTTTCTATCTCAAGTAATATAAAACATGTAATGTGGTCTGTGGCGCACGATATCTATTTATATTGAAGAAATGTGATTTTGTCGAATGTCGAAAAATAATTAATTCAATGATTTCAATCGAAAAATAAAAGTGTATTGTGTTAACGGCAGAATATGATTCAATGATATTGTTCGATCAGAAGCGAAATAATGAAAAATGTATATATTTTATATACACATTGTTCGTGCTGGTCATTGTTGTCAAAGTGACTTTGTTTCAACAGCAGCTCTAATTATTAAACGCGATTTGTATTTAGTATATATATAATTTTTTATATTATTTTCACTATAGTTTTTTCCGTCAGTAAGGGTTGTGTGTAGTGAATAATCAGAGGAAATAGCACATACGAGGAATAGACAGGTTAGATTTGTCGTTTGCGCAATCTCTTTGAGTTATTTGTCATCATCTACTTTTTCTAACACGGAAAAAGTAGATCTTAACTATAATACATGCCCTCTCAAAATCACCTAATGACTTCATCCCTGGTTAGTCACACTCGCAAGTTGCTATCATTGGCGGGTTGCATTTTGACGTCATCATATTCGTTCTTTTTCCATTGATCCATTTTTTCCAACCCTAATGCAACTGCTGTTTATATGTCCGTTTCTGAGACCAAAAACACTTTTGTTGGCTATCTAAATCATAATCCATTTCTTTCCTCATTGTTTATAATTCCGGACATTAACGTTGTTTTGTCATTATTTTGCTTCTTAATGAATAGTTTAATTAATATATATTTTCTCTTTGAGACAACACACCGTTTTTTTTTTATATATACAACGTGTGTTTTCACTGTGAGTCAAAAAAATCTTCACCCACCGACCAGGGGAGATGTCATCAGCCGCCGATCAGGGGAGATGTCATCAGCCGCCGACCAGGGGAGATGTCACGGTTTGTTGGCTATGGCGGGACAGCCACCCATGGTGCCACCGGCAGCGTTTGGCACCAGGTAGGATATGAAGATACAGTTGTTGATATTCCCTCTTGTATATTCTCGGAAAGAAGTAAACAAAACGATCGTTCCTCTTTACAGTTTTTTATCGAAATTTATCTATCTGCATTCCAGTTACGATTGCAATATAATGAAATTATATATTTGTGTTGCCAACGAACTTATTCCATTGTTTTATATTTCGAACCAGCATTTTGACGCAGTGCACTTTTATTTTTCTGCATTATAGATTTAATTTAAATAATCAAGTCTTTATTTTTCGCCTTTAACAGAAATAAATTCTTTTTAAGGTCTATTAACGTCTATTATATTTTGTTGTTTCAAAGAATGCATAATATATATATATATATATATATATATATATATATATATATATATATTACAGTAAGTTTCACTACAAAAGATGAAGGATTAATTTAGGATAAAAATTATACGGATATGTGGGCATAAATTAACGGTTTGCCATAGATTTGAACAGATTAATATGATAGAGATCGAGGAAATATTGTCGTGACATTGAATTCAATGAAAGATGTTCGCGTGAAACTTCTCACGGCTGAGATACTGTGGGGATGTGGATGGTTTGCTATAATAAAATTTGTGTGTGCGTGCGTGTGTCTGAGTGCGAGCATTCGATCTTGAGTGTAATGGTTGGATGCGTGGAGGGAAGAAAAAAATTAAATTTAAAAATTAAAATGCTGAATTGTACATATACCATTCTCACAACTCATTGAATGATTTCAAAACTCGTTTACAGTAATATCACCCACCCTCAAGCTCAACGCGTATAAAACTTCATCATTTAATATGGCAAATACAGCACCTTCATCGGACAAATGCATTGCATAGCAGATCATCATAAATTTGACATTGAAATGCAATATATATATATATATATATATATATATATATATATATATATATATATATATATATATATATATCAAGGGAGTGTCCTTTGATTTAAATCCACATACATATTGCGTATATGATTTCTCATTAGTTTTATTTATTTGTCGATATTTATTGAACGTCAATCTCTACAATTTTTAATTTTGTTTAACTTCACGGAATTTCAATGAGATTGTGATGAAAGAAGAAATATATGTTAAAACAATATACCTGACATAGTAAATATATTTCACATTAATGGTCTGAAAATGTGTGAAATTAATTGATATTTTTTCTGTGTTTATTTTTGAAAAACTTTCTGACATTTAAATCATTCAACGATGTTCACAATCCGAACCATTAAGGAAAATTCTTTTTCATATGCTACATGCAAGCAGAGTGCAAAGTACTCAGGCTTCGATCGATTGGATGTAAATTTATAGAGACATTCGAAAGTGTTATTTGAAAGGCAGTAGAAGCTTTCTATTGAAAATAATTCTCCGCGCAGAAGAATGGTAACAGGACGACCTAGCCTCCGGAAACGACATCAAGATAAAAAGAGTGACAAGCCAGAAACTAGGAAGAAATATTTTTATTGAACGAACGAGAAACGGTCAAATAAAAATTTCTATAAAATTGTGTGGCGTGTGCAGTGACATTTTCCTGTTGATTATTTAGTGTTTATTTGTTTAAGACTCTTCGCATCATCAAAGATTTAGGGAAGGATCATTTTTTTTTACCGGGAAGATCAAAGTTGAATACTTTAGCTGGTATGCTGATTTATACACACCAGTTATTCTCCATTACTATATCACTCAACAAGATCTGACCTTTCGAATATCAGTGATAAACGTAACTGGACAATTTCACGAAATTGGCTTAAATAAAGAAGATACCTTCACTTTAAAAAGTTAAGAGAGGAAAAGCGAAAGATACATGCAGTAAAATGTCTTAGCACTGAGAAAGCAAAATCAATATTTACACACTTATTAGCTTCTATTAAACGTACCACTTTAATCATTATAGATTTTAAGAATAGTATTTCCATCACGAACGCTTTGAAAAAAGTCTTGGTTCATTAATTACATAAAAACAAATGCAATTGCTAGGCTATTTATTGCAGACATCGACTCATTTTAATCAGGGACAACAAAAACTGAGTAAAACTAAATAAAAACAAAATGAGATAACTATTGACATTTACAGCGAAACATGACATTGGAATACCCTAATTTAAATGTAGGTTTCAATACTAAATTACATTTTCCCAATAGAGAAACAAACTCAAATGTACGGGAATTCAACGGTTGAAACATTGTAGCTATGACAACAATGATGACATTAGCCCAAATCAAACTAATATAACCAATGATAACTCACTACCCACAATTTATGACATAAATTATACAGTTTATATAAAAGATTTAACTAAATAACTATATTTATTATATACTCGAAATATATATGAATCCATTAATTACTATTTTTCTGACATGTAAAACGACGCTTTACATATATCACATTAAAAGAGATAAATTATGTAGTGAGAAAATAAAATTAAAAGGGTTGCAAAGGGGACAGTACCTTACTAATTATATATAAGTCTTACAAGAAACAAATGAAATGTAACCAAAAATAATGAAGAATATGCGAGCTTAAGTAAAGATGAGAATTTACTTAGTTGTTTTGCTTCGAACGATATACAACATTGTGTAGATATAAATGTTTTAATAAAAATACACATGTGTGCTGGTAATGACATAGTAGTATCAGAAATTTGTGTTATGTAGTGGCCCCCTCAGTTGTGCTTAATATCGAGCTTTTGTCATCTTTTGTTATGAAGGGCATCTATTTTAGTTAAATAGAGGGAAATCAAAAGATCTTTTTAAGATATAATATTTTGGGGGATTCAGTCACTTTATTTTCCAGACTTTTAGATTTTCTTTGAGTGTAATTTTATATTCTTTCATATTTACGCAACTCTGTTGTTCGATAAAACGTTTCTTTCTCACGTAAGCATCTCTTCTCTTTTTCTTTGCCGCTCAATCTCTCTCTATCTGCCTTCTCTCTCTCTCTCTTTGTATCTATGCATCTATTTATCTATCTGTCCGTCTCTCAAGTTTACCGAAAAATATGCATTCTGTAGTTTAAACAAAATACAGTGCCAGGAATGGGTGTAGCGTTGGTTCATTAATGAGGTACTCTCTCATAAAGGAAACTACTTTTACGATTTATTCACCACAAACAAGGCAACAAATTAATAATCTGAAAGAGATTACTGAGTATGAAAAATGGGAAAAATATATATTCTTAAAGAAAGAAAAGAATAAAAGAACGGAAATTAAGAATATATGAATAGAAAAAAACTGGTATCATAATGATTAATATTACACCCACCTGTTAATTGTAATAGTGTCTTGACACTAATCAGTTACTTCACATAAATCCATATAATCTCGGTGCCATAGAGTAGATTTTATCAGATTAATTACTATAAATATATTCATAGCAGTGACAGGGTAAAGTTACTTTCCGGTGGTGGGTAATTTATTGAAGCCGAGGTGTCAGAACAGCAGAAATAAGATTGCAGATCTACTTGACATGTTATCAAGTATCTCTAAGTTTATAGCAGGATCACCATACTTTATGTGCTTGCAATATTTTAAGAAGAGACTAATAGTAAAATTATAAATATGTAAGATTTTGGAGAAAGTGAACTAAGAGTTCTTGGAATAAAATGGACCGATGATTTTAGCTGAGAAAGCAAAACAAAATAATCCTCTTTTTAAAATGATAACACTTAAAATGTAGATATATGAAGAAAACTTGTCTACGTCTTATACTGCCCAGACTTTGTATAGGTTTCTCTTAATTCCATATCTTGCCAGCAGATTGACGATTTATTTCTACAGAAACATAGTTCGACGTATTTGTATTTTAATTCGAAGGGGATGGCGATTAATATAACATCATTTCACTTTTCAACATTTAACATTTTGTTCACTTTAATAATTTTTCAGTTACACACAACCAGTGAGAGAATGCGGAGATCTGCTCCGTTAAACAGAAATTACATATGTCTGCGATAGGAGAGAGACTAATTGAAAATTCTTGGTGAGATTTTTTATACATGTGTTTGTGCAATTTGTGTTTTTTTAAGAAAACATTCCACCCCAAGCAAGGCAAGGCCACCACTCAGCGAAGAACGTTGCAGAAAAAAAAATAAAGGTACCGAAGATGTTGAAGAAAGGATAATGAACAGATGGGAATCAAAGAGGCAGGAGGTGGCAATTGACTTTGAATTTAAACGTTTGTATATTGTATCTATCAGGGAATCAAGCAAACGCAAGGAATTTGCACAAAAAGGAAGAGGAAGAAAATAAATTTTTAGTGTACATGGAATGGTTATATTTAACTATTTCGATGGTAAAAGATTGGGACCTTGATTTCAATCTTTCAGCATACGTAAGTACATGTAGCCGGGAACAAGTAGCCATGAAAGGAATTGTGAAAAGAAAGCGGGAGCGATATCTCGTCGGTGAGAAAGTGACTAAATGCAGACTGCCAAATTAGGATCGATTATATTGCAGATAATCCTTGAGATCTTAATGAACAACTCGAGACGAATAGCAGGAACACCTGGCCAGATATAGCAACTGTATTTAATGCATGAATGATCTGTTGATTTATATCTCTGCGAAATGGATTTTGAGGAGAAAAAATTCCTGGCGTGATACAGTGGCCAAAACTTCTTCGCAGTAGTTAAAGGTATGAATTCGATTTAGTCATTCTATTTGAGGTCGTTATAGGGAATGATGTCAAGGAAGGGCAGTGTGTTGCTCTCTAGTAGACTGATAGTAGACACGAAAGTTTATCTGCGATGATTAAAGAAGGGCTTCCTTTTGGAGGCAATAGAACTTACAAGCATTTACTTACCTCATAAACTGACAGATTAAAAGTCCTTCTGAAAGTATAAAGACGGGTTTACCCTTGCCAGCCTTGGAAGATTTGCTATTGAGTTCAGTAATTATTCTGGGATCATTTACAATTAGTGTCCGAAAATATTGATAAATTATAATTATTTGACAGTCAGTAAGTTAAGTGCCATGCGCGATACACTCTTTGGGCGATCATGTCTCGAAAGAGACATGACTAACTGGGCAGAAGATTATCCCGCAGTAGGTTGCCATTGCTTTCTGCGGTAGACTGGTTGCCGACCAAGGCTATAGAACCCAATCTGTCCTATTATTTAACCCATAACTGGAGGGAAAGAGGCGGATTAATACCTTTCCCAAGGGTATTTGCGCGTAAGTGAATGCAAACAAATATATTTAATGATTAATATTGGAAATATTAATTAAGATAAAACGTTTACATTATTTAAAAGCTGTAATCATTATGAGCGCGCCATCTTTGTTTAGCTTTGGTAAATTTTACTAATTTTACTTCGAGGTACGTATCGTTATATGCATCCGTTCACCTGTATCTCAGCGTTGATAACATTTTAAAACGTCTATGAAAACCGCCTTTCCTTACGGTTCTTTTATATGATGAATTGATTCATTGCTTGTAACCAAATGAAAGCATAATCCCATTCTAAGATCTGTTTTCTGCCGTGTCACGGTTTTGTTTGTTTTCATTTCACTCGCTTTCCGTCTTTTGTATTGTGTGTGGGGTGACAAAAGGAATATCGTGACACACCCATAAATGACAGCGAAAACTAATTTCAGATCGCATCCGACAATCAGATTCATAGTTATCTGCAACTCATCAATCAACAATAGAAGTGTTTGGAATCGTGATGGTTATTATAAGTAAAGAAACGAACGTGAATAAAAACAAGAAAAGTAAATTTCGCAGAAGAATTAGAAGAATGAAAACATGCACCACCTGCCGGGTTTATTGCAAATTAAGGATATTGTACAATATTCCTCAAGTATTCCATTAGCCTTTGGTAAATGCAAGATGGAAGATGACCAGTTTTATGTCTGTTGTGTGGCATTCTCTTGTGACCAAATTGGAATGATTGTACATTTAGAGAAAAAGATTATCTTCCTTAATAAAATTAATTCGTTGATTATGTTTCGTGTAAAAAGATGTTCTTGATCAAAGAATACAAGTATTTTTGTAGTAAAGAGAAACAAAAATCCATATACTCAGTTTTTTTTTTCTAATTTACTTATTGTTGTTCGGTCCAGTTTTGCCTTTTCGTTTACGATGGCGATTAAAGTTAATTCAATATTAAAACTCCGTTTTCTGTATTCTAATTCTTTTTATTAGTGAATTTGATAGAATAATTCCGAATTTTCTCTAATATTCAGTTACTCTAGAGATTTATTTAGTACTTATGAACCGTTTACGCATGCGCATGTTGCCATTAGATTATCTCGATCTTCGCGCCACACTTCTTCAACATTCCTAAATTTACACTTGAACATTTTTGGTATATTTACTTAATCAATTTGGATTATATTGAGATAAAACAATAACCATCCAATATCATCCACCAGATAATGATCTTCGATATAATGCCGCTTCAAATTAATATGTCATTTTGTCACTGCCTTTGAATACGTGTTTCGCCGGCACACCCACACACCTTTAAATTTGCATGAGTAATAAACTTATTGAGAGTAGGTCCGTGCCGTCAAATATTTCGTCAAAATAAAAGACATGCAGTAAGGTGAGTTTGTGGCATCGGTTAAGACAAGCTGACATAATACGACAAGTTTAGGCATGCTAAGACAACCTTTGTACCAAGTTGTCGTTTACGCGAATGCTGGGATTATATTAGGCTAGTGGCCCAAGCTTCCGCGCTCGGGTTCCGCTCATGGATAACAGAACTTGGGACTCTACCCGCTCAGGTTTTACAGCAGAGTAAATAAAATTATCCAATGTTCTAAACGCTTAACAGGAATTTCACAACGCATGAGAGGAAGATTAAAATAGGTATTTTTAAAGATAGATACAGAGAAAGACATAGAGAAAGAGAAAGAGAGAGACAATGATAAATCTTTGAGTGTCTCTGAAGAAATTGATGCAAAATTTGATTCATAGATAAAAAAAAATAAATTGCCGGCATCCAAGCTTTCCTTTTTCTCTTTCAAACGAGAAGGATGGGGCATTCAACCTCGTAAAATAACGTTATTACCGTAGAGATTACAAAAGAAAGAATATGGAATATTGCCAATGTCTGCAAAAATATCACAGAAGAAAAAATGAATTATATATATATATATATATATACGTATGTAGGAATATATATATATATATATATATATATATATATATATATATATGTATATATATGCACATACGTATGTATGAATATATGTATACATGTATGCATGCATGTATAATTTAACTTCGAGCTATTAGGTGACATTTGTTTTGAGATGAATTACTGCATAGAATATCATAGGAAAATATGAAAATCTCCAGAGAGAAAAGCGAAAATTCGAAAGAGAAAGTTAAAGATAGAAATAGTATTTCAGTTGAAATTACAAACGTTATTCTTCCGATATGTTAGGCATTTATTTAAGTAGAAAAATGACATAGTTTAAACGCTTAAAAGAAAATTAATGGATAGGTTCCATCCAAAAAATATTTACTTTTTAGATCGAGTCTCATCAGTTTTAATACCATACAATATTTCTTAGTGCAATCAACAAACAATGCTTTCGATGAGTCCATGGACAAATCCGTTAAAGATTTTTACTGCTGGTTAATTTTTAAAAGGTCTACAGTGAGTAATAGAATAGTTGTTTGTATTGTATAAACAATTTGTGCGTAACGTTCGTAAATAATTCGAAATTATGTCTAATTTATTTATTGCATTAAAAATTGCATAAAATTATGAAAAAATATTTTAAAATATATTAGACATCATCTGTACATATGCTGCTTTTATTAACAAATACAGGTAATAAAGACAAAAACATGTCAAATCAAACAGATTTTGCAGAGGAAACGAGAATGAAGCATGACCGTACATTTCTTGGAATTTTAAATTAGTTGTTTAATTAATTGAAAAGATTAATTAATAAATATACTCTACACTCAATAGAACACATTCATCAATGTTTTAATTAATGATAGTGAAGTTAATAGCTTGTATAATCAACTATCCTAATAACTGTTAAGGGCTGGAAAATCTTTGGATTCTTAATATGTATTCTGAATATTGATTTTAAATGAACATTAAACTTACCGGCTCAAAATTCCCACGTGAATTGACCTTTTGTTGAATTTATTTGGAGTAAATATGGCAAATCTTAGATTTCCTGAATATCATTGACACATGACTCGAAGTCTCTCTTTGTCAAGTCCATGCTTCCGAGCGGAGAGGGAAACATACTGATATCTGCAGAAGGGTAGCGTATCGTCTAGGGTGAATAGACAAGAGCCTAACGCAGCTTTAAGCTGGGGCTACATGATATTTACAGCTGAGCTTAATATCGGGATTCCTTGTGTGGCATCCACCTTCTGGGGAAGGAGTTAAATCCCAGATTCATTGTTCCATTGACACGTGATGTGAAAATTTTCTATGTAAAAACTTATCTTCTGATCGGAGAATGAGCGTGATAAGTTACCACTGAAAGGTAGAATCTTGTCTGGTGCGAATAGACAAGAACTCGAAACAAACACTAGCAGGGGATACAGGATATTTGTTTGAGCGTAATGGCTTCGAATCACCATTTTAATTGACCTTATTTCGCATCCTTCTTTGTAGAATGGTGGCGAAACCCACATTCTGGCGAGTCATTGACAAGTAATCCAAAATCTTTTTTATGTTAGCTGTCTGCGTTTTAGTAAATTCTACTGTGGGGTGAATAGTCAAAGGCCGGATCAAACTTTAAGTTGGGTCTAAGAATATTTTTGGCTAAACTTAAGACCTAAGGATCCCAACACTATTTGAACTTGTGTTTTTCCGCTTCGGCGAGAAGGTGATACTACCAGATTTCGAAATGTTATTGACACGTGGTCGGAAATCTCTCTTTGCTAACCCTCTTCTTCTGAGTGGAAAGAGACCTAGACACGGCTTCGCTTATTATTAGCTTCTCGACTATACTGAATAGGCAAAGGCTCGGCTCTACCTTAAGCTGGGTTTACGGGTTAATTTTGGCTGAGATTAAGATTCTATTGAAATATTTTCCAATTTTTTTGATGCTTCCAACTAGATATATTGACGACTACATCTGCTTCTTTTTTTAGATTAGCAGTTCAAGGTCGTTATATTTTGAGAGTTTTCAAAAATACATTGAAATTTGCAGTGATTATCATGACCGTCTTATTCATTTTAGAAAGGTAATTCTGCTTTTGTGTTCTTTGATCAACATTATAGGCTTTGATTTTTCTGTATGTGTGTATTGTAAATTCCATACAATTATTGCCTGTCCTAAATCGGTAACCGGGTTTGGGTGGTATTCATACCTGCTTCTTGCATTTTACTTCCCGAAAAAACTTATATATATTCTAGTGCCGATATTAGCCCAACCTATAATGTCGAGATTTATATTCGGCGGGGGCTAGCGCAGTGCGGCGACATACAAAATGGTAAATTGTTTCTGATTATTTATTACCAAAATTGCATTTCGGGTTAAGAAAAACTTTCAATATGTGGGCTTTTTAATTTCTGCTTAGCAAACATTAAAAAATCGGTATCAGCTTTTAACATTGATGGTTACAGGTGTTGTCAACATAATATTCCCTGATAGGGACAGTATGTTATTTATGAAGATGATTATTTTGCCATACTTTATTCATACATCACGTTTGCATTTCATTTCTTTTTAAGTTCTTTGACGCAGCAGTAAGAATACCATGGTTTATTGGTACTTCTATGTCTATAGGAAATTCCCATTTGTATAAGATGGCTTCCTTTAATATTGAATACGTTTTTTTGACAGATAATCAACAAATATTCTGTAGTTTTTAGTTATATTTTAAGATCCATTGTACTAGTTTTGTGAGAAAGATTTAGTTGAATTAATCTTCTGCCTATTTGCATAGAAAAAACTTCATCATCAGCCTTACTTTGATGCATACGGTTGCTAGAAATTATTTCCAGATTTGACATCCATTCGAATAACATCAACTATGGTACACTGTTTATCCCTACAAATTTGGTCATGTCTTTGTGGCTGATCTTCTGTTATATGACTTAAACTCTGTATATACAATATACGCTCACGCTTAAAGTATTTTTGTGAATTTCCCTACCATTTGAGTACACAATATTCCATCTTATTGTTAATTACTAGGAATACATACTGTTACTCTTGTTCCGGTTTACCAATCTTTGTGAAAATAAATATTCAATTGAGTATGCTGCTGTAATTCTCCCTTTTTTAGTTTTCTTTTGCACAGTTTTCTAATCCAAACTAAATTCTGATATCATCACTGAAACATTTTACAATATAGAGAATATCGCTGAACTCATTGTCGTTTAAAAAGAGTTTATTAATACAATCAACAATACGTGTATATAAATATTATTTCTTAATTTGTATCGATATCTCACGACAAATGTTGATTAAGGCCAGATAGAGGAGAAGTGGCGAAATGTGTCTTCTTGAATGATTCCTCGAAGGATATTGAAATATCTATATGCCTCACTATTTTCTCAGTGAATAATATCTATATTGTATTTTTCTCCGTTTCCATGTTATATATAAAGACGTCTGCTATTACCGAGGAGATTTCGAAAATTTTAAGCATCCAAAAATGTGGCGAAACAACAATTTTTTTTGCCGTAATCTAACTAAGCTTCCAGAGATTTCTATCCTTTTGCCTGTATTATTTCATAAAAATTTAATTATTATTATTATGTCATTTTTCATCATATTTCGATTTCTGCTTTGGTCTCACTACCAACCAAGTCTGCGCGGAGACCTAAGGCAGGTAGTAGCGTGTTGTTATGGCTCCATTTCATGTTTTTCTATCTTCCCTCTCATCTCCAGCATTACATAGATAAAGTTTTCCTTAGTGTGTGGGCTGTACTTAATAAGACAATTTTTTGTATGTCACTTAAGCTGGGGTTTCCAGGGATTCTTTCAATGTGTTGTTTTGTTCCATTTTTTATCATTCCAAGTGCACCTACTATCACTGGCACAACTCTTGTTTTCAATTTCCACATTTTTCTATTTCAATTTCCAGGTCTTTATATTTTGACAGTTTTTCAAATTCCTTGATTGCTATGTTACAATCCGCTGGACAAGCCATATCAATTAATAGACAAGTTTTCTCCTTCTGGTTTTTAACAATAATGTCTGGCCTGTTTGCTTCAATTTTTCTGTCTGTGTAGATGGTGTAATCCCATAGAATGGTTACATCTTCTATTTCTGTAACCGGTGCTGGGTGATGTTCATACCAGTGTTTGCCTACAGCTTTTCCATAATGTTTGCATATTGCCCAATGTAAATATTGCCCAACTCTATCGTGGCGATTTTTATATTCATTTGGGGCAAGCACAGAACAGGCTGAGATTAGGTGGTCTATTGTTTCTTGGTGTTTATCACAAAACCTGCATTTTGGATCCATATTATTATGCATAATATTTGCCTGAAAGTTTCTCGTGAAAAGATTAAGGTCTTGTGCTGCAAGAATAAAGCCTTCAGTTTCGGACTTTAATCCAGATGCACGTAACCATCGATGAGTATTAAATTTGTCAACATTGGATTTATTGGCACGTACTGGATATTGGCCATGCAGAGGTTTGTCTTGCCAGCGCTGTTTCATCTGTTCAAGAGCTTTATCTTTGGCTTTCATTTTCATATTCTTTGCCGCAATAGTCAGCTCTTGGCTTCCGTTCTGCTTTTCTACAGAATCTACTAACTGTAAATCTTGTTTGAATTTACTGCCTTCTTTTATGATTGAATATTTTTTCTTTCTTTCTTCATGTTGCCTTACTAATTGTAACATCCAATCCTTTGTTGTTTCTATGTATTGTAGTAAGCCAATAGTTGTTGTCTTGTATGACAATTCCAGCTGAATAAGACCTCTTCCACCTTCTTTACGGGGTATGTATAGACGGTCTACCTCAGCCTTTGGATGATGCATCTTATGCTTAGAAAGAAGCTTTCTTGTTTTAGCATCCATTCGCCTGATGTCGTTTAGAGTCCAGTTTAAGATGTTAAAGCTATATTGGACAACTAGGATTGCAAGGCTATTAATGGCCATAACTCTGTTCTGTGAATTTAATTCAGTTTTTAATATCATTCGTAGCCTTCTATAGTACTCTTTACGCACTATTTCTTTCATTTTTTTATGGTGAATGTTTTCCCTCTCATTTACACCTAGGTATTTATAAGCTTCTTCTGGTTTCAATTCTTTTATTGTTACAGCAGGGTCTAGGCTAATTGAGGATGTTTCTAGTATTGATCCACGTAAAACTGTAGCTTTAGCACATTTATTCAAATTAAATTTCATTCCAATTTCTTCGCTGAAGCATTTTACAGTTTGCAGAAGACCTTCCAGTTCATTATCATTCTTAGCATATAACTTCAAGTCATCCATGTAAAATTATTATTATTATTATTATTATTATTATTATTATTATTATTATTATTGTATATTCGAATGAGAAAGAATCATTCAATAAAGTTTCGTTGGAGAACAAATATACTAAACACAACCTATCTGTCATGACACCAGAAAAATTACTTAAAATTTTATTTCTTATTTCTATAATGTCAAGAACTTCATTTATTTTATCTGATAATAAATAAAAGTGCTTATCCCTTAATATAAATGTCACATTGAACATGACTTTTAAACATTATTTGACCCTAAAATGTTGCCTGTCTTTCTTTGAAATTATGGTCGGTGGTGGTCTTTTTAGCTGGGTCTAAGAATATTTTTGGCTAAGAATATTTTTGGTCTTAAGTGCTCCTATTCAAAACCGATCAGCAGTGATTGAGCTTACACAATTAATATATATTTTCTTTTTTATATTTTCAATTATATTGCTTTTATTAGTTTTCTGATATTTAAAAAAATAATATTTCTATTATTTATTTCGGGTTTATTCAGTTGTTATCATATATTGTCAGTTTATTGTTACATTGCGGTATTTATATATTGAGAGCAAACAAAGACCCATAAAGTTATTATTATGAACCAATGGTAGTGATATTTTTAATATTATATTTTTACTTTGAAATCGTTATGCATCTCAGGTATTAACTCGTGATGATATACTTCAAACTTTGAAACCTATATGTAAATTCATTTTAGGATATGTTTCGGGTTCCTTCGAGATTTAAAGAAGGGCTACATTTTGAATTTTTTTGGTGTAAGAGATTTCGGTTCGGAATGAAGAATGTCCTTATTGAAAGATGAAAACAATTGTTAGACAAATCTTGTTTGTTCAGTCATTTTTACTTATAATTATGGTCTACGTCACGCAATACTTATCGATAATGAAATGATTTTCATTATCATTTCTGTTCCATGATAATTGAGTCCCTATTGTTTAAAACTTTTGTCTTTGATGTTTCAGCTTGAAACATTTTATTACACTTTCAATTTACTCTTTTTATGGTTAAAACCATAGAAAATATGTGTTTATCATTTTACTTCTTTTGATATATATATATATATATATATATATATATATATATATGTGTGTGTGTGTGTGTGTGTGTGTGTGTGTGTGTGTGTGTGTGTGTGTATATAGATAAAGAAGAATCCAAAGTATCCTGTAAATAAAGTGGTAGTTTAACTTTCTAAAGAGCTGTCAATATACATGTATATAAATACATTAAGAGTAACTATATGTAAAAATTAAGACAAAAGCATCATTCCATGTTTAAATAGAAGTTTAGGTCTATCTCAGGCCAACCCTTTTCAGTTGCCGTCATTACTGTACAGAAGATTTTATACACAAAAAATCTGCTTTCCTCTATCGGTTGCCTATATCTTTGCTGGGATTCGTTCCGAGACTTCCTCTGTGACATCCCTTGGAACAACGTCTTTAGTCTTCCCATCGAAGAATGTGCATCCGAGGTCTCCTCCTGGGTTAAGGCTGGCATTGATGCCTTCATCCCTGCTAGGAAATTCCAGCTTAAATCTCATTCGTCTCCATGGTTCTCACCCGCTTGTTCGGCTGCCATTGCCCACCGGAATCATTTCTTCCGACTTTATCGTAACTATGCGTCGGAACAAAACAGGCGCCTTTTCACTTCAGCTCGTAATAAGTGTAAAAGGGTACTTAACGAAGCTAAGATGTTGTTTGCTGCCAGAATGAAGCAACGCATAGCATGCTCTAAATTCGGCTCTAAAGACTACTGGCGACTCTGTAAAAGAGTACTTAACAAGAGCAAGTCCACAATACCCCCGCTAATCAACAAATTTGAGGTCTTCACCTCCCCAGCAGATAAGGCTGAATGTTTTGCCCGCAGATTCTCGAACAATTCGAGTCTGGACTCGTCTGGAGTTTTTAAACCCGAATTCTCACCTAGAACCGAGGCACAACTGAATGATGTCCACATTACACCTTCGCTTGTCTCTAAGATAATCTTAAAACTTGACCCTCACAAAGCGAGCGGTGGTGACGGAATCCCAACCATAGTCTTAAAGAAATGTGCCCCTGAACTCTCCTCTATCCTTTCTAAGCTCTACAACCTCTGCCTATCTGCTTCCTGCTTTCCTGCCTGTTGGAAATCTTCCTCTATACTTCCTATATTTAAAAACACTGGAGAACCCTCTGATCCTGCAAATTACCGCCCTATCAGCCTTCTTCCGATCTTTGGCAAAGTGTTCGAAGCCATTATCAACGCCGAGGTGGTTCAGCATCTCACAGCACACAGGCTCCTCTCGGACAAGCAATATGGTTTCCGCTTCACCAGGTCTACTGCTGATATGCTAACGACCATCACCGAGTACATATACCAGGCACTCGACAGGAATGGCGAAGCTCGAACCGTTGCATTGGATATATCTAAGGCGTTCAACAGAGTTTGGCATGCTGGCCTTCTATGTAAACTGCGGAGCTATGGTATAACTGGACATTTGTTTGAACTAATCCAGTCATTCCTCTCTAACCGCACAATGAAAGTGGTATTAAAGGGACATGCCTCTCAGAACTACCATACAAACGCAGGTGTCCCCCAAGGCTCCATCTTAGGTCCTACACTCTTCCTGATATATATTAATGATCTCACTGATTCCATAAGAACCCAAATAGGTTTGTACGCCGATGACACCACAGTTTACTCTCGCCTCCAACAAAAATCTGGTGTAGGCGTCAAAGCTAAACTTGCAGCCGAGATTGAAAAAGACCTCCAATCCATATTGGACTGGGGTAAGAAATGGCTAGTAAATTTTAATGCTTCTAAAACGAAGCTACTCTCAATTAACCATCATCGACAATCTCACCTACCTCCCATTAGCATGGACCAGGCTTGCCTCCCAGAGAGTAAAACACTACGCCTCCTTGGTCTCACACTTTCAGCGGACCTCAAATGGAATGACTCTATCGAATCCATTGCTAAATCTGCTGCTATGAAAGTCGGTTCTCTGTGTAGGGCCCGGAAGTTTTTTCCGTCTAAATCTATCCTGCACATTTACAAATCTACCATCCGCCCGTGCATTGAATACTGCTGCCATATCTGGTCGGGTGCCCCTGCTGTTCTCCTCGGGCTTCTCGATAAGGTTCAGAGGAGGGTCTGTAATGTGATAGATACCGACTTGGCAGACCGCCTGCAGTCTCTCTCCCACCGGCGAGACGTGGCTTCGCTGTGTCTCTTTTATAAATACTTTCACGGCTTCTGCTCCGATGAACTTAGATCACTGGTGCCCCCTAAATACGAATTTGCACGAGATACTAGATTAGCAACTAGATCCCACCCTTTTACAGTGAAATCGATAAAATGCAGCCGTAACTTCTACTCCAACAGTTTCTTTCCTCGCACTTCCCGACTGTGGAATTCTCTTCCAAACGATTGCTTCCCCGACGGCTACAATCTCCAGGAGTTTAAATGTAAGGTCAATAGACACCTCCTAACACACTAACCTGCTCCCATTCTATCAACCACTCTTCCCATCTGCCCGACACTCATCCTCGCTATCCTTACTCATCTATCACCTTTCTCCTGACATTCCCTATGTCTATCCACTCCTTCTCCTTACCTTCCCCTATGTAGCCCCATGCGCAATAGTGGCAGTGGAATGCCTTGCTTGGGGTGAGATGATTAAAAAAAAAAAAATATATATATTAATTTAGTTGGGTCTAAAACTTGGCTAGAAGGAATGACTATATATATATATATATATATATATATGTAATCATATATTTTGTACTTAATGTTACCAAACTTAAAATGAATTTATTTTCTGGTATTTTTAATATTTAAGACCTTCAAATCTATTTTTGCATTTAATTTTATTGTATATACCCCCATTAAAAACACAATTATTATACAAATAATTTTAACAAATTCATAACTTTTCTAGAAATTTACATCTTATGACAGTTTACATCTGTAATATCGTGAGTATTTTTGTCAGGCTGTGATTTCTACAATACATTCATATTTAATTATAGTAGTTATTTCTGGGGGATTTTAATGTAAACATTTAAATTGCAAACTATATTTTAAATAAATATGTTTATTAATTATATGTAAAAAACATATGACATACACAAATTTCTGAGGATGAAGATCCACTTATTTTGAATTCACTTTCGAGTATCATAACGGGTGGCAGGTTATTTTTACATAAATATAGACAAAGAACTGCAGGTGTGTTTCTTGTGTCACGTCTGGATAAGATATTTCCTGCGGACAATTACCCATGGGCAAGCCTGCTGGGTTTATGTCCAAGCTAACAACTGTTTAACACCTGCTGTTATTATGTGTCTTTGCTCGATGTGCTTCGAGAAAGTTACTTTTACTCTTTCTCGAGGTAGCTGTGTTTTCTTGATTTCTCTAGACCTGAGGCTAATATTGCTACTGTGCCAAAAGCTGCGATCTTCATAGGAATGATTCTATTCCAGAACAAGTACCTTTCTTAGACTAACACATGAGATGAATTTCAATTAATCAACGAAATGATGAATAATATTAACTTTTGTTTGTTATATAAAAACAAAGTATATTTTGTTGTATGCAGCAAAATCTAAAATATATTGTTTATATATGAACAATCAAGTATGCAATTATTTTAATTCTATTATAATTTATTTTTCTTAAAAATATATAATCAACGACAGAAATATAAGTACCACAATTACCTTGCCGTAGTAAATTGCTATATTTCTGCTTGGATTAGTGAATTTTTGCACATATGTTTTCTGATTTCTACAGACAATTTTACGCCACTTAAACTAATAAAACCGGCACAAATTTAAAAAAAACAATGCACTTAACGGTATAGTTAAACATCTATGAACTTAAAAAAATAAAGTTTATTTGATTGTTATGCCATTTAAAATTTAAGTAAATATATGTATTACTAGGTGGGTTTTTTATGATTTTAAAAATCAAAAATTGAACTAGATAGCGATAGTACTACGAATACGTAATAAAAGACAAACACACACATACACACACAAGCACGCACACACAGACAGACACAGACACACACACACACACACACACACACACACACACACACACACACACATATATATATATATATATATATATATATATATATATATATATATCTGCATGGGGTGTAGATATAAAAGAATCCAAAGGAGTATCATGTACATACAGTGGTAGGATAACTCTCCAAGAGAGCTCTAAATATTTATGTATATAAACCAATACAGAGCAAATATAGAAACTATTAAGGCAGACACGTTATTTCATGGCAAATCGAAAGTATGGCCTATTTCAGGCGAACCATCATCAGCTTCCGTCTTTATTGAACTGAATATTTTATACGAATGAAATTCACAAAGACCTAAAAAAACGGAATAAATATAAAAATCGCTCTCTTAAACGAGAGAATTTAAGAAAAACTACACCATTACATCAGTTCGACAAATACACACACATATTCATACATAAACCTATATATACGCAATATATAATGAAAAAGCACGCGCAAGAGCGGATGTCAACTTAAATCTAAATATACATTCAGCAATCAGACTGCCAAGCCGTAGATTGAAACGTAAAAGAAGTGGGGTTAGATGATAGAGTGATAGAGAGAGAGACATAGCGTTAAAAAGAAAGGGTAAGTATCTTAAAGCGTAAACGAAAATGAAAGAAGAAGAAAGAAGCGAGAAATCAATTTGAATTAAAAAGGACAAATGATAGGAGAAAATGAAAATAAAAAATAAAAAATAAATATTATATATAAAAGATGAAAGATTAAATGCCGGTTTTTTTAGGCCTTTGTGAATTGCATTCGTGTAAAATCTTCTGTACAATAAAGAAGAAAGCTGATGAAAGTTCGCCTGAAATAGGCCAAAACTTCCGATTTGGCATGAAATAACGTGTCTGCGTTAAGTTTTGCACACACACACACACACAAACACACACACACACACACACACACACACACACACACACAGATATATATATATATATATATATATATATATATATATATATATATATAGATCCGAATGAATATAAACGAAAGAAATGATTCATTTAAGACAGTGCTCAATATGAAAATAGAAAAATGAATAGTTATAGTTAATAATTAATTTAGAAAATGTGCAAACTAAAAACGCTTAACAAATTGTATATTTTGTTTTGGAATTGAATAAAAAATGATTCCTTAGGTAGTTGATAATGATGTTAATTATCATCATTATAAACTACCTAATGAGACATTGTTTCAATGTCGAAAAAATACGAACATGCTTTTGTAGTTGGTATTTTGCTAGAGTAATTTATATATATATATATATATATATATATATATATATATATATATATAATCATCCGCAGACAGACCTGTTTTGCTGTATCACGATCATCAGTTCGGTTAAACAGCCGATTGCTTTTTGCCCAGGATTGAAACCCGACCGAATTCGCATCACTCGGCGATTCTACATCTGAGCTATATATTTGTCATCCACATACACGATTATTTTGCTGTATTATAGATCATCAGTGTGCTTGCTCATAGAGTTGCTTCTGGCCAGGATCGAAATTCGATATTGTGTCAGTCGCAGTCGCCAACACCTAACCCATAGGCACATGGCATCAGAGAAAGGAAATATTTGCGTGTTATATATATGCGGTGTAGTCACACGCCAGTTACCGAAATAACTCAGATCTTTGCTGAATATTATATATATATATATATATATATATATATATATATATATAGAGAGAGAGAGAGAGAGAGAGAGAGAGATCAGAGATGAGTTTATTGTAAATATTTATATTATTTACATTGTTCAAAATTTTTCCTCATGTTCTTGGGAATACTCACAATGTTTCATTTGTTGCACACTCAGACCTTCATCAGGAGATTAGAATTTTGAGGTAAAAACCTTGATTTCGATAACTGAGGTTGAGATAGGTATCTGTGTGCTTCCCTGTTTACTTCTTTAAATTCAAAAATTAATAATCCCACCCCTTTTTATATTTTTGCGATGGTAATTTGGGGGGAATTCTGTCGGTATAAAATCTATTCTCATTTGAATTTGATTGAATAAATATATTCGTCGCTGAAGACGCGAGATTATTCTCGTAAAAATGGCTATTCAACGAATTTGAACATCGAAATTTCGTTTTATTATATATATATATATATATATATATATATATATATATATATATGTTTGTTTTCGCGTATATGTGTGTGCAGGGTCTTGGTTTGTGTATCTGTATACTTTCACAGTAAATTCATTTTAATTTATATATATATTTCAAACTGTTTACAAAAACATGCAATTTTTTCTAAAGCGATATAGCGAATAAAATATAATGTAAATCTTTACAAACATTAAAGCAATTATTTTCATCCAATGAAAAGAAAATCTATATTTTAATAGATAAAAATATCTGTGATGAAACAACGTTTCATTTAGTAAAAGTTCTGCACCCAGTTAGCACAGGAAATTCTGTTCCCCTTAGAAAAAAAAGCAGTTATTTAATCAAACATGTTTAAAAAACTACAGTCAAGATGTGTCTCTCAAATCTCTATAAGGCGTCCTGCCAGATGGCGTATCTTTTCTTCAATAATCTTTTTTTCTTTTTACAGTGAATTTCCCATTGTGCAAATTCATTGGATAGGACACTCGACGTAGGGAGTTACACTAAGTGTTCATTTACTCAGATACAAGAGGATAAAAACTGCTAATCGTAGACTTGAACAGTTTAAAATTGTAGTGATCTGTTAAACATCTTCGAAATTCAGTTCCTTAGTCAGTGATTCGAGGGAGAAGGCTTTTCGAGTGTAACTTACTTCTCAACATTAGAATAGAGATGGGATGTGGGTAATATGATCTGTCTTGGTCGTGAAGAATAGAACTGATGGAACGATGCAATGCAGTTCTCCTATGATTTTCCATGGAAGTAACGATAGAGAAATATGATTCTTACAGCATTCCGTCTGTAGAGTGTGGTTTTCAGAAGGAAAATAATTTGTAACTGACTCTGAGATGCTTTTGTAGAATATAGAGCTTGGCATGTGCTCTCTGTGGAGCTCCCGGCTGAATATTCCAAAATTACTCCATTTATTTGCCTGATCTTGTTCTTGTAAACTAGAGTATAGCATGCTGTCTTAGATCGGAAACTAAAATCAAGAAAGAAAATCAATAGGGATACATCGTTAGTACATTAAGTGCATGAAAATTTTTATGTAAAATTTTGTGATGATTTCGATTTCTTTGCTGCACATGCATATATCATCCTAAAACTTTTATCCATGTAAGAAAGTAATGGTCGGAGCGAGCAATCTGTGGTTATGGGTGGTATTAGATATTAACTGACAATGAAATAACAATTGAATTTTAACTTAGTATGAGTTCGCTGTTTTAAATTACATCGAAACATTTATGTTAAGTTTACCAAGTATAATTCCCGTAGATTAAATTGAAGTGAACGACACCAAATTAAAAGAGCAAATGAAAATGATGAAAAAAACTGCATATAGTATTCCCCAGTATTTGAACTTTCAAGCATTCACAATGAATCAGTGAAATTCGTTGGATTTATTTACGCGTAACTACCCTTGAGAAAGGAACATATCTGCCTTTTCTCCCTCCAACTAGCGGCATAGATTGTGTCCTTTGGCCTTGTTTGGCAACCAGTCTACCACAGAAAGTAATAGTAATCTACTGAGGAGAATTTTTACGCCATGTCAATTAAAAGACATGATCGCCTTATCGTGCATTACGAATGACACTTAAGTGATATTTAGTTAAAAATATTAAGTGTTATATAACAAACACACGTACGCACACACAGACACACACATTCATACACAGACTAATATATATATATATATATATATATATATATATATATATATACCCATGTGTGAGTGTATCTGTGTGTGAGTAATTTCTATTTTTTTCCGATTTAGTATGGTTCCCCGTAGTTTTGTCTTTATCAGACATATTTCTTTCACTTCTGGTTTTTTATTCTTGTTATTTGTTAGTGCGGCTGTATAATTTCTATCGCAGATGCCTGTTCAACATATCTGAGTCTTGTCTACACTCAAAATTTACCTATTCGTTTATACTGCGGTTACTAGACACACATTATGTTTAAAAGTACACAATGTCACATGATAAGATTTTAATGAAACCCAGTACGACCAACCCATCTCTCCAAATGCCCCAACTTTAATTTCGATATCTGATAAAAAGTGTTTGTTTTTACACAAACTAATTTTTTATCCACAATTTTAGATTTCATCAAACTGTTAGAAATAGAAATTTTGCAACAATTTTCTCGCTTTACAAGAGTTGTGCATTTTATAGACTGATTGAAATCTTTATCAGTTTTAGGACATAATCTTTCTTTGACAAAAAATTAAAAATTTATTGTTTCATTAATTCGAAGACTTTAACTTCTGTGATAAATCAATATCTTATTTTTAAAGTTGTTTGCATGAGCTTGTTCAATTATATGTTAACAACTTTGCTGTATTTAATGACTAAACAATTTAAATTATTATGCCTGCTTCTATTAATACATTTTTGACGCAATTCCATGATTTGTTGTTTTTTTTACTATATATATTGTTAGTGTTTTGTTTTGTTTATTTTTAGATGAAAATGTATTGCTGCTAATGTTTACATTTTAAATGATTTTGATACTTTCACAATGATGTTTCTTTCGGTGCTTTACAATTTGCCAATAGTGTCAGCCCTAGCAGATGCTACCTCATCGGATCAGTGATGGCCAGGGAACAACCCTATTTATGATTAACATCCAAATATGACACACTGCTAAATGAAACAAATATAATTGATTAAGAACACTCAATACATTTCTTTTTAATCGATTTAACCCAAACAAGGCTTTGCCACTACTGATACGCAGTAGGCTACGTAAGAAATTAAAAGTTTAAGCAGGAGGAGAAGGAAAAAAACACACGAACCAGTTACAGGGAGTGTCAAAATAATAGCAAGAGTAGAATGTGATGGCAGGAATGAAGACACTTGCTTAGGGGAAAGGAATGGAAAAGATACACGTTTTTGTGTAGAAAGGTTTTGAGTCAAGTGGATAAGTGATGATATTTGATATAGCATTTAAATTTCTGGAGGTTGTAACCGCCAGAAAGCAAGTATATGAAAGGAAGGATTCATATATATATATATATATATATATATATATATATATATATTTCCAAGTGAAGAGGACTCAAGGTTTATTTTGAGTGCTCTGGCATTTATGTTATTATAAACAGTGCTCAATATAATGAGTATTATAGAGCTTAATATAATATAATATAATTATATGGTTATGTCAATTTTTCATTGCTACATGGAAATTTCTATGTTTCGAGATTAATTCTCATCATCAGGCAATGCTGGTGTGGTTGTGCAGACGATTTACTGACAAATACTTTCGGCTTACTGTGAATGTATGTGGGTGTTTATTTTTGTGCGCGTGTGTGTGGCTAATCAGAATGGAGATTCACTTTGGGTTTGACCCCGAGGAATTTCTGTGCTAACCAAATTTTTTCCTCCTCTTTTTTTCTTTTTCCTTGACCCTATCCCACTCTTGTCTGCTTTCCTTCGCATTTATCTGATCTTATCATTTTCCCTTATTTTTATTACATTTGGTATGATATCTCGTCTTGATAGTACCAATCTCGTTCCCTTTATTATATTTGTTAAAGAAAATATTTTTTCCAAAAGTAAACCTCAAAGCGTTGTGGTACAATGTATATCGGCTCGGGATGAGTAAGCCGGGGAGCAGTGTTTGAATTCCAGCTGAATCAATTGAATTCACTTACGCGCAAATACCCTTAGGAAAGGTATTAATCCGTCTCTTCCTTCCAGTTATGGGTTAAATAGCAGGACAGATTGGGTTCTATAGCCTTGGTCGGCAACCAGTCTACCGCAGAAAGCAATGGCAAACTACTGCGGGATAATCTTCTTCCCAGTCAGTCATATCTCTTTCGAAACATGATCGCCCAAGCGTGTATCACGTATGGCACTTAACTGACTGAGTATCAGTTTGCTGTAAAAATTATTATCCGATGACAAAGGGGGGAATTATTAAAAATAAGAGAACAACTAACTTATTCTATCTTTGGCGTTATTATTATTTTCATTTTTATTTTTATCTAATTCGTCGGTGAGCATGTTATTTAATTTAGGTTTTTTTCCATTTTCTAATGTGAATCCTAATGTGAATCCTAAATTAAATAACATGCTCACCGTCGTAAGTTGTTCCTTTGACTAGTGTATTGTACGTAATTGCAGACTAATCATGATAGTCAAATACAATCAAAAGTGTATCGTTGGGGTTAAGATCAAGGAAATTGCTAAAACTAAAAACACAATTTTATCTTGTTTAATTTTCATCGTATTTTTGTTAAATGGTCTTTCTCAAAGATGGTAACAGCTAAATCGAATTGCCATTTTATATTCGTTTTTGTTATATCTAATATTTTTGTGTTAGACCAATTAGCCTGCAAAAGAAGATTTACCATGGTTTGCTAGATGGCCATCCTAAACAGGTGTCCTTACAAAACGTAATTTTATAAGAGTGGCACATTTTTATCGCAAAATCCTACGCAGACATATAAAGTAAGAGGTATTTTTCTTCCACTAATTGACTATTCAAGTCGAATTTATATTGGGTCCCGGTCCTAGACAGATATGCCTGTCCTAAACTGCCATAGCTCTTTAGTCAAATATTATACTACATATATATTTCCCAATCATAAAATAACATTTAAAATGAAAGAGAATTAAAAACTTAAAAAAAAGTACAGACGATATCACATTTGATACCAACTGCGAAATAAGATGTTAAAAACATTTTGAAAACTGAAAACAAAAAGGGAGAAATGTGTAACTTTCCTTAGTTAATCTTTTGAAGTAGATTACGGCTCTGTATTTCAACATGGATCATACTACACCCAATATTATATAGATTAATAATTTATCCACAGATGCCGAAGATACGCAAGCAGAGTTAAACTTCATGTACATTGAAATGAATGTATTAAAATAAATATAGAAATTCTATAAAATATAATCACATGACCTGATCGAAATATGAGCGCATTAAAACACACCTCCCATCCTACATAAAATGAATTCCTTTACTGGAAATATTACAAAGGTCCCTAGACACACCAATAATAGAATCAATTAAACAGCGTCTGCAAAAGGAAAAGGTTTTCAACATTTACAAATGCTTCTGGGAATACAAACATTTTCTCCTAACTATTTTTCTTCTAGCCTACCAGCAGGAATACAAACAGAATGTCTGAATTCAGATGGTAAAACTTTTTTTCAAATTTGCTTGCATTCTTTTTTTCTTTCAACCACTTCGTTGACTCTCGGAATCGACATTTCTTCTTGTCATACTAAAAGCTTCGATATCCACAAAGAGTATTAGTTTTACTGTCAAAGTTTACATGCATTACAAGTGAGGTTAATCGTAAGGGCGTCAATTCTCATCAATCTATTAAAAAAATATAAAGAGAATATTACATTTTATAAAATAAAATCATAGGTTTTAATTTTATTATATGTATTAAAAATTACCATTAACGCTGAAACACACACACACACTTACATAAACACATCCATATTAAATCAGGCACAATGATATACGTATAAATATGTGTGGATATATACTTAAATATATTATTTATAACGAAGAAAATTTAATATTCAAAATATAGATTTTTAAATTATTAAATAATCTCAGCTTTGGTTTAAATTCCTTTTAAGTTCTTGCTACATTTCTACTTTTGAAACCTGTTTGTTAGTATATGTCTATACTTCTGAGATAAAATATTTTAAATATTTATACTATCTATATAGTTAGGATTGTTGTCCTCACAGTTATTGTCATATTTACGAAGTTTCAGCCGTTTTAAGCTTTGACATTATACAGGGGATTAGAAATTCGAACTGTACCTTGATTTATATAATTGAGGATTAGTATTTTCGTTCGATGAGTTATGTTAATTCTGGATGATTTAATTATTTTCTTTTAACTTACATTTGTCCTTTTTCTAATCATTTACCTTTGACAGATATTGAACTGACAACACTTTGATTAAATCCTTGGATTTAATCAATCTGTTTATCTACATTGCTCTGTTGAGGTAAATGCAATGCATATGATTATAAAAATGAGGACATTTCGAACAAACATAAATAATGTAAATAATTTCATTTGTATATTTTTCATGAAATTTATAAATTAATTCTACTAAATTTTTTTTAATCATTTCACCCCGAGCAAGGCAGAAATGCCACTGATGTGCGGGGGGGGGGGGCTACATAACTGTAAAAAGATTAATTACAAAAGAGTGAGGAGTACAAGCGAGTTAGAAAGGAGCAATAGAAAGCTGAGAATGCAGGTGCGATGACAGATACATAGGTGGAGAGAAAGCGAAGGTTATACGGGGGTGGGGAGAGAGCTAGTGTCCAATGGTTAGTAGATGAGTATTGACTTTGCATTTAAATTTCTGGAGGTTGTAGCCGTCAGGAAAGCAAGAATATGAGAGCGAGTTCCACAGACGGGAAGTGCGAGAGAAGAAGCTGAAGGAGTAGAATTGTCGTCTGCATTTAGCTAACCTGATTGTGAATGGGTGGGACACAGTTGCCAGTCTGGTTGCACGAGTAAAAACCTGTTGATGAGGCACCAGTGACTTAAGTTCGTCCGAGCAGAAGCCATGAAAGTATTTATAGAACAGACAAAGGGAGGCCACATTTCGACGGTGGGGAAGTGGCTGCAGTCGAGCCGCCAGATCAGTACCTATCCCATTGCAGACTCTCCTTTGTAGCCTGTCAAGAACACTGAGAAGAACGGCAGAGGTGCCTGACCATAAATGGCAGCATTATTCCATGCACGGACGGATGGTTGACGTGTATATATGCAGGATGGATTCATGCGGAAAAAACATCCGGGATCGGCATAGTGACCCAACCTTCTTAGCAGTAGATTTTGCTATGGATTCAATATAGTGGTTCCATTTGATGTCTAAGGACTGGGTAAGGCCGAGGGGGTGTAGTGTATTGCTCTCAGGGAGAATCGCTTGGTCCATGCTTATGGGAGGCAGGAGAGGTTGCCTGTGATGGTTGACAGACAACAGCTTGGTCTTAGACGTATTGAAGTTGACAAGCCACTTCTTGCCTCACTTCACCACAGAGTGTAGATCCCGTTCAAGGTCAGCAGCGAGATTATGTCTGTCCGCCACGACAGGTTTCTTATTGTTGCGGGTGTATATTGTACTGTCATCTGCGTAGATGCCTACTTGAGACTTGATCTGATCTGGGAGGTTGTTGATGAAAATAATGATGAGCGTCGGGCCCAGGATAGAGCCCTGTGGGGCACCAGCATTCGTGCTGTAGGATGAAGATGCACGCCTATTCAAAACGACCTTAATTTTGCGGTTATTTAAAAAAGATTAGATTAGGTCAAGCCTATTGAAAGCCTTGGAGATTTCCAGAGCAACAGCGCGTGCCTCGTCAGACTCATCAAGGTCCTGGAGCATGTACTCCGTTACGGTTGTTAGCAAGTCGGCCGTGGACCTGGCAGAGCGGAAGCCATATTTAAAGGATATACATTTTTGAAATCTCTCAAATAATGAGAGGGAAACTTGAACAAATATAAAGTGGTTCTACAGAACGATAGTAAGAATTACATGCTTGAATAAGAAACCTTATGTATATTGCATCAACTGGAAGATTATATTTAGATTTAAAATTAGACAGATGAAATTTCTGGCTAAAATTAACCTTCATAACCTGTATTGAATGAAAATCCAAATAAGCAAGATAGTGAGACATTACCTGATTAACTTGTGTAAATTTATGATGGAATGACGAGAAGCTTAGCAACGCAAAAAATCACTGAAATTCACAATTGATGACATTTTATGAATGCCGTGATCGCCCTTGTCCTGAATAGATGCAAATTATTAGAGCATACTGTGTTTTTGAAAACAAAGATATACGTATAATTACTCATACAATTATCATTTTAAAATAGTTTAATACTTTTTACTATCACACAGGAAGTGGTAAACACTAAAGGTTTCATGGGTAATAACTATAGCAATTTATACTTTTGGTGACGTCCTATGAAAAAGAGTCACCTCACCTCAATAACCCGAAGAGATATACCATCTTAATTTTTTTGCTATTTTCTAGGAGCTTTTAATCTTCTCACTATCTTTCCCACTATTCATTTTCAGAATATATCAGTCAGTCAGTTAATTGCCATACGTGATACACGCTTGGGCGTTCATGTCTTGAAAGAGACATGTCTGACTGGGTAGAAGACTATCTCGCAGTAGTTTGCCATTGCTTTCTGCGGTAGACTGGTTGGCTGCTAAGGCTATAGAACCCAATCTGTCCTGCTATTTAACCTATAACTGAAAGGAAGAGGCAGATTAATACCTTTCCCAAGGGTATTTGCGCGTAAGTGAATACAATGGATTCAACTGGAATTCGAATTCGGCTCCCCGGTTTCTCGTTCCGAGCCGATATCCACTGTACCACAATGCACATCTATACTGCTATCAAATTCACTATCATCCTTGTGTGCTTTAACATGACTCTTTCGCTTTCATTATTTTGAAGTTTCCTGTATATTTCTTATTTGCTATCTTATTGCAATCAAACATTTACTGCATCCGCTATTTGCTAATGCCATTTTCTTTTATTATTATAGTTTCCTGTCCTTTTGCATTATGAATCTTGCATCTTTTGCTTAGATATACTTTATATTTACACCACATGATTTCGATAGTGGCACCCAATTTGGTCAATAGGTCTCTAATTTTTCTACCCATAAAAGTGGACAACAGTCCAGTAAGTAATGTTTCTAAGGTTTCTCTACATTGTAAAACATTTTTCCGTCAATATTTTACAGTTTGCACCATACTTTATGCTAATCGGCTTGATTTTGGATGTTAAGGTGCGGTTTTATATTGTTTGCATTCAATTTTCTTCATGAATAGTTGTTAGTGAAAAACACGTGAGCGTTGTGTATAGTCAGTATTCCGGTACACTATTTCATGATATCACATTTAACGCTTGTTTTATGACGGAACATATAGTGTTAGAAATCTGTAAAACTTGAAACAGGTAAGAATAGACAACTACAATTATTTGTAATAATAACACTCTATTAACCTGAGTTATGATCCATGTGTGATTCGTCCCAAGAGACTTTCAAACCCATTCAAAATTAGGGATAATATAGGAGCCTGCACATGTGTTGTGGTTTACGCACTTTTGGGTAACACGAAAATGGGGTAAATCCCAATGTTTATTTCTTAATTTTACTAAAGAGAAGGCCCATCTAGTCTTCTATACCAAATACGCTCAATAAGAACTTTTTCAAGTAACAATTTTAGCTTTTTCAAGACTACTGGTAATTAATGGACTGACACTTTTCTTGTTAAAAAATATGAAGTCAAGACATGTTCTTTTTGTTTCAACTTTGCTTCATAGCTTTTTTAATATTCCAGTTTCACTTTTCCTTATCTTGTTCACTAATTTTGTAGAATTCATGTTCAACACATCATATCCTATCAAACAATGAATCTTTTAGAGCTGACAAAGGTAATTTGTAATACACCAAATTTATTTTATATTTTCTCGTGGACTCCGAAATAGTCTATTTTTAACACGAATCCATCAGAGTAGGAAAGGATTTTTAAACTTTATTTTCCCACTTTCTTTAAAAATGTATCGGTATCAAATTCACGTCACGACCCATAACTTTTTGTATGTCAAGTAAAACATTAATGAGTCGGATTATTAATACGTATTTTTATTACATTATATTGATCAATATACAGATTTCTTTCTTTGGATTTACGCGTTCTTTTAATCTGTTACATTTTTAAACATATTTGATACATCTTTTTAAATCCTAGACATTTTTGTTTTTGTCTGTGAAGTTAATACCACACCATAGGCATTTATTCTGTCTCTTTTTTCTATAGCCTCTGTATACATTTTCTCTAATTGATTCTTAATTTTTGTTGTTGTATAATTTGGAATCAATTCATGTTGTTTAACAAATTCGACAAACTGTTGTAGTGAAAAATATACCATCTGTAACTGCATTAATATCGTTTGTTGATACTAGTAATTTTAACAAAACAAAAAAGAGGAATTGTTTCGCTTTTAGCACGGGCAACTTATGAATGAGTATATGTCCATGTAATTTGAGAACATAACCAGAAACCAATACTAACTTGTAAGTAAAAAAAAACTTTGAGTTTTTAGAAAGAAATTCCGTTTGTCACCCCAAAAATGACCTTTTGAAGTCATAGTTAACATATTATTCCCAAACAGGAAATTCAGTGCCGCAAAAATGTTAAATCAATTATATCACACACACACACACACACACACACACACACACACACACACACACACACACACACACACACACATATATATATATATATATATATATATATATATATATAAAGGTTTATTCGCGCAGGAATCATCCATTAAAATATTTTTTTTACAAACGAAAGATATGGAAGATATTATTAATTTTTCATTTAATTTTTACAGTATTGTTATATAGTTCATTTTTACTGGAGGTAATATTTAATAAATGTTCTGCAATTATTTATCTGCAAGCACTTTCAGCTAGTTCATATCTCCGTATGATTTAGGAAATACATGTTTTGATGCATATAATGAAAGAAAGAAAAGGGTAATACATCGACTCATGGCACATTGCTACAACAATATGCAAATGTACTATGTAATTTACAAATAATGTTTCTGCTATTACATTTGAAATAATATTCACATGATGCTTTACCAATGAGTAAATTATCACTTCTGTTTTCCTTTTGTACACATTTCATTAGCACTATCCATATCTACAATAAAATTTCGGCTGCAAGTTATAAAGCATATGTCACTTTTGTTTTTGACTTGTGCTATATTATTAGTTATTTCTCAGATTTCATATTTTGATAATAATTATCGCAAACTGCGATTTCAACGAACTATTTATTTTCGTTCATAAATACATTTTTCTTGCTTAAAGTATCTGTTCAGTGATGCCTGCCTTCATTGTCGATTTCGGGTTTATAAACATCATATCTGCTCCGGGAGTAACCCCGACTTTCATTTAAAAAATTACAAGACGTCTCCTTTCTTTTTTGCTACTCGTCTAGATTCAAGTTATTTATATTTTCCTTTCGGTAGAATTCATACTTTTTATTGTTAACTCTGACCAATCGGAAGAGTTCATATTTCCATTCTCCCCTTTCTAATAACAAATCCGAGTTGCAACTATTTTTTACCTTTAATCGCGGTTACAATTTCTGGTATGTTCGTCCATTTTTTTCTTCAATAATTTTACCCCTATACTTTGAATTGCTCATACTAACTATATTTTTTTACCTCTATTTATTAATATAGCTTTTAAACAAAATTTTACTATTCAACTAGTCTATAATTAGATATCCTTTTCCCGAAAATTTGTCGAAACTACTTATACTCGTCATTGATTAGCTAATCCTCTTTCTGAAAATTAAAACTAAACTACTTATGCCAGTCAACTTTTGCTATTTTTTAAAAACCTCTCACTATATAGATTTCTTCTGAAATAACTATTTTCTTCGGAGTGGGGGGGGGAGAATTAAATTTTACTAATCTTGCTAATTTCCTTCCTGCTCTTAATGTTTTTACTTGTAATTAACGTTCACAGATTACGTTTAAAATATTTTACTACTTGAATACCTTCCATACAAATACATATTCTCACTATAACTCGCCAAAATATATTATTGTTCTTTAGTCTTGTGTTTAAATCCGAAAGCGAAATTGCATGGCGAAAGAAGCATTCCAGAAGTTGAGTAAAGTATTTAGAAACATGATAATTTCACTAGAATGAAAGAGATGAATACTGGATTGCTATGCGATGTGATTCTTTAATATGGCAGTGAATGTTAGACTATATTTTCTAAGATGAAGGAAAAACTTGAAGCAGCTGAAATGTGGTTCTGCAGGAAGATGCTGCGGATATCAAGGACCGATCATGTATGCAATGACGAGGTTTTGGAAATGATGGAAACGAAAAGGTAATTAGGAAGAAACAACTTAGGAAGAAACAACTAAAGTTCGTAGGACATGCAGTGAGGAAGGAGGGCTTGGGGAACTGTTACTAACAGGCCGGATAGAGGGAAAAGTAGACAGAGGAAAGCAGCGAATAACATATTTGAAGGACCTGATCGGGTGGTTGACGGAACGAGGGTTGCATGATGCAACAGATGAAAGCGTGCTTAGAGCCCACAGGGACAGTGAGATGAGGAAAGCCATGATCACCTACATCCTGAAAGGACATGGCACATAAAAGAAGAAGAAGAAATATGTGTAATCTCACTGTATATTAACTTCATGTCGAATGGAACATTCCCTTTTGTTTAAAAGGAAATATTATATATGTTACATGTGACACTTGATCTCAGAAACGCTATTAAAAACTCACTTCTTTTAACTTATTGAGACAACATTAAGTGCATTGGTAAAATGTTACTAGTATTTTTAGAAAAGTCATTTTGATTAATGCAAATTATCGTTACTTTTAAATATTAATGAGAAACACGGCCATTAATAGCATCAAATCTATTTAAATAACAGTTCGAAAGATGATTCATTGCCTTTGAATTCTAAAACATAAAAACAAACGTAATTGTTCCTACTATCGGTTCATTATGTTCTTTCAGATTTCCCCAGAAATCATTCGGTAAAAAACAGACAGACTCTAATGTAAGGAACAGAAAGAAAAGTATTAAACTTATTTAATTATTTCTGGGTCAGTAAGTGTGGAATCTTTTTATTGAATAACCTGGAGAATTCAGTAATTATCATTATCATACGATCAAAGGAAATATAATGAATTCGGTGTAAACTCAATTTAGATTTTTTTTCATATTGATCTTATAATAACTTTGCATCTATCAGTTCAACCCTAAATCTTTTCAACGTTCCTTCACTTCAAATGTTCTCGATAATAGAATCAAGAGGACATGATTTTCAGCTTGAAAGTGGAACTTTGTTAATGTTATTTGTAATTAAGTGGAATGTTGTAGCAATATCTTCATGTTTTTATTAATGTAATATGTATGGCTAAACCAAAGTCCATGAAAGGCATTTAAATTTGCATTTTACATATTTAGACTTCGTTCAGGTGATTTTAAGTAACGAAAATGTATACAAACCCTAATATTTATCGGAATAATCATCATGATATAGCTTAACTGAAAAATACAATTAAAACTATATCTTTTGAGAACCAGTTAATTCTTAATTTAATGTAGTAAACGGTTACACTACATTTGAAATACATTTTAAGTACCGCTTTTCGCTTGTTTAGCACATTTCAATTATTAATATCTGGAAATTTATACTATTTTTCTGTCAATTAATCCGGACGTCATTCGGAGTTAGAGATTACAGTTAAAATAGAAGTAAAATATGGTACGAAATTTCATAATCTGATATAATTTCGTGTTTTAAAACCTGAATTTCCCATTCATATAGGTAATTTATGTAGAAGAGAGATAACGTAAGAACTGTCTGGGAAAAAACTTTAATTTCTAAAAATTCAAATTACTTCCTTGTAGAAACTGCAACCTTTCTTAAATTGTCATCTAAGAATAAATGTATGAAAATACTTATTTGTCTATATTTTTGAGATGAGGTTGTGTTTACTGTATTTACATTATTCGGACTATTGTCCTCATCTTTGTTGCCATTTTAAAAACATTTTTGCTCTTGTATGCTCCGGCCTTCTTTAGGTGCTAGGACTTTCGAACCGAATACTTTATTACAATTACTTTGTTATATCATTCGCTTCCTTTTCGTAGTAGTGACTGTTTTTTAGAAGTCATTTGTTATTTTTCTCTAAAATTGTAACTTACCTGTTCACCATTGCTGCCGCTTGATATTGAACTCACAGCATATTAGGTCAAGTCACAGGAACTAACCAACATCTATATTCACTAGATCACGTGTCCTTAAGGACAAGAACATGGACAAGTAAATATTGACGGTGGTTAGTTCCTGTGACTTGACCAAAATAATTGTGAGTTCAATACCAGGATACAGCAGTGGTAAACAAGTAAATTACAGGGTTAGAGGAGAAAACTCATGTCTTCCAAAAAGAGGAATTACTACGCAAGGGATGAGAATGATATACCCCGGTGATTGTAATACAAGGTTGGGTTCGAAATTCCTAGCAGTGAAGAAGGCCGAATTATACAAAGGCCAAAACAACGTTCAATAGGCAACAAAGATGAGCTAAAAATGTAAATACTGTACAATGTGTGTTTTTCCATTATATTTGTTGTATCATAATTGAACAATTATTTACGGTGATGAAACATTAAGCAATTTCTGAATTCGGGTTGTTTTTGTTCAATTGCTTTTTCTTAGTGACATATCAAACAATATCCCGAAATCTAAATACTAAATGTGTAGTATTATATGACTTCAATAAATATTTCGATCGCAATTGTATGCGTTCAAATACAAATGTATTGCAGGTTATTTTACAGAAAATGTGTACTTTTCTTTATAAAAAATGTGTTATTATATAAGAAAATATTTTTTACAAATTATAGTGGTTTTCTTTGTTTTGTTTTTTCGTATTTTTTGTGCACGTGGGGTTTCACTATTTTTCCATATCTGGGATCATAACAGGTGTTCAAGCCTCAGGTCAGCGTAAACCTAAGAAGAACATGAATTAAAAAGTGTTTAAACTCTTCTCTAAAAGTTCGAATAGAGATTTTGCTGTCTGAAGAAGTTTATCGTCATGCGCAGGAATACTGAAAAGCATTTACTTAGAAAATTTAAATCGGATAAGATTTTAAGAATGCTATATGTCCAGCAACGTGCAAAGTTTGTGATGCATTACCAAAGTCCAACGATTTATTTCAAACACTGTTCTAATATTTGATAATTCTTTCCCTATATTTCAATCAATATTTTTGTCAAAATAAATCAAATTGAAATTAAATAATAATCATTTAATTCTCACACCAGGTATCTAAACTAAAATATAACCGTCTTATAGGACTCAGTCAAGGTTACATCAAGCAAAAAGTACACACTTTAGTAAGCTTATATCATTCTAATCCAATGTATATGGATAATGATTAACGGAATCGTAGATAAATTTGGCTAGTAATTCTTCTTTAGATATCTCGGGCTGGGCAGATAAAAATAGAATGAAAATGTTATGTTGAAGCAGATAAATCTACGCAGATCATCTGAATAAAATTTCGGATGGGTGTACATTGCGAAACAAAAGAACGTATGAGTTGATAAGCTGTAAGACGTCTAGTCACGATTCTTTTGAAAGCATAGTCAGCCACTTCACCGTTCAAGATTTGCTATAATGCCCTCTTGATGGTATATCGTGACTACTTATATCAAATATCCCCACAAATACAAAAAGTTTTGTTTCTATTTGACACAAATAATAACAGAGACAAGTTTGATTTTAACCTAACCAAACTAAGGTCAAAGAAAAAAATATAAATATCTGGTTATTTTCTCGTCATCATGATATATGCATATAAGATAGAGAAATATGTAAATTTGATCTTTGACCTAAAAACTAAATATATGATATTTAAGAAATCTTGTCTCGGTCATATCGATAATGCCCTCACAAATATCTATAAACACAAACGCAAACACACACAAGACCATACACAATATATAATCAAACACTTAGAGTGACAGACACGGACACAAAAAACACCCCCGAACACACATATGTTAGGTTACGCAAAAGTTTGCAACACATTACAGAAAGGCTTTTTAGGTATATTACAGTCACATTAATTAAAGTTTTACTGGCTGTATAACATTTATCTAAGAATTATGTTAAGCAATCGGATTATTTTTTAATTCAAAAAGTATATTAATACAAGTGATAAATATATCTGAAACTTTCTACAAACACAATCAATGATTAAATTATTAAGTAATTCTTTATCTGTCAACCGTCTGTCAAACACTGACAAAATTGAGAAAAGCAAAATAATGTTGATCAGTTATTTAGCTCTATAAACTTATTGGTGACCTTACTAAAAATGAACTTAATTATGAGAAGATATCTAGTTAGTTAATTTTGCCATTGAGTTCAGATGAATCGATAGCTCGTCACAAAAAGTGAGAACAATGTATTTGCAAAAGTCACTGCACATTATTTATGGAAATCCTCTGTTAATTTGCGACACATATTTTCGATGTATCAGGAAATCCCTATTGACACAAGTGCGTCGGAATGATACATGTTTCCAATTAACATGTCTTTCACGTTGTTAACTGGTGAAGACTGATTTTACCAAAATTAAATTAGAATGATAAATTATTGAAGAGATTAATACTCACAATATGGCTATTTTTGCTGTATGTCTGGTGAGATTAAATAGATTTTACCATAACAGAATAAATAAAAATAATCTGGAATAAAATATATTTCACATTGCAATAATGTTTTCTTGTATACAAGGTTTTCCAAAAGTATGTGGTCAGTAAATGAGACTATTTATTTTAGATTAGATTTACAGTTATAATTACTAATACAGTTATTGCATTTTAAATTGTGGGGAGTTCAGTCATTTTTGAGAGAATGTTAATTGTATAAAAATAATCGATCTCTCTACTTTCAATTCTAAAAAGAAAGAACCATTTTAGATTCTAGTAAGTGTTAGGTGCTGGCAAATCACTTGAATCTTTACTGACAATCAATTTCCCCAGAAATATTTATTCGAGACATCAACTCTAACATAGTTATAATAAAATCCATTGCAATAATATAACCAATACACAATAAAATACCTCCTTCTGTCCAGTTACTTTTGGAGCACTCAGTCTATGGATTTCAATACATGATGTAATAACATATTTCTCTTTCTCCTTCACTCTCTGTCTCTTCTCTCTCCCCCTCACTCTCTTTATATATATATATATATATATATATATATATATCCTACACAAAATTAATAGACAAAACTTGTCTATATTATTCAATGAAACCTGCATTAATGAAAAAATGCTGCCAAAATACACACAATTTAAATTACATGATCAAGCAGCCCAATACACCATCACCACCTTGAAATATAAATGGAGCCTTGTGAAAAGGCAAATTGAAATAGCGAAAGAAAATCTTGACACATTTTTTTTGTCTTTCAACGACATCACCATCAAGTATATCAGACGGTATGAACGGATCCTACACAAAATTAATAGACAAAACTTGTCTATATTATTCAATGAAACCTGCATTAATATATATATATATATATATATATATACACACACACACACACACACACACACACACACACATATATATATATATATATATATATATATATATATATATAATGTGAATATCAAAGTAAAATAAATGGGTTGTAATATGTGCGTTTGAAAAGATCTATATAAATACTAATATTTTGAAAATTTTGACAAGTACTTTAAAACAAGCACTTGACAAAACCGCGAATTACATGAAATATATCTATTATAAGGATACAAATTAAAATGTGAATGAGCTTGTTAAGCGTATATTGTAGCACTTTTGAAATGAGATATGACGAAATCGAATTAATTAGCCTTTTTTTGACACGAGAACAATTTAAATTTAGATAGTTATAATGTTGCTAATATAGTTATAATGTTGCTAATATAGTTATAAGAGGGAATATATTCAGAGTATATAGACGCCGATGAAAATACGAGTGGATGACTGAACAAAATATTGACATAATGCAAAGGAGACAAAAAAATGTCGCTAAGGCATGGAATAGAATACAGAAAACAAACAAGAAAATAAGTAACAAATGCAGACAAGCTAAAGAGGAATGACTCAAAGACAAATATGCGGAAGTACAAGTATTAAGCAGGACTAATAAAGCAGACATGCAGAAAGGAAAAAAAAATTGACAGGAAAAAAAACCTGCCCCTGAAAAGGTTATAGAAAATCCAATTGTAGAACGATAATATTGAAGGAAGAGAAAATATTCCAGCAATGGTAAGAATATATAAACTGTCTTTGCCAGGACAAGATAGAGAAACCGATAATACACTACGTTGTGGATGGACCGGAAATATTAAAGTCCAATGTTGAAGCTGTAATGCCCAAACTGAATAGAAACAAAGCAGCTGGACCAGACTAGATTGTAATAGAGCTGCTGATAGCCCGGGAAGAATTCGTCATAGAGAAAATTACAGAAATATTAAATTATTTTTATAATCGTGGTATCATACATGACAAATTAATCAAATCGATTTTCATACAACTGCCTAAGAAACCAGGGTCAAAAAGTTCGAACTCCCCCAAACAATCAGTTTAATGAGTCATATTGCAATACTGGTTATCCGAATCCTTATGAATAGAGCGAGAAGCAGAATCCGGCTAGAAATAGGGCAAGAACAGTGTGGGTTTCGTCAAAGACACTGGAACAAAGAACGCTATATTTATGATTCGGATGCCCTGCCAAAGAGCAATAAAAATGAAGAAGCACTTCTACCAAAGTTTTATGGATTATTCAAATGTGTTCGAAAAAATACGCCACAAAGAACTGATGGAGATGCTCAGGAAATACGTAAGAGAAATCAAGAATCTTTACTGGCAGCAAACTGTCTGCATACAGACGGGTAACGAATGAGGAAGATAGACGAAGATAGAAAGTGGCGTAAGACAAGGATGTGTCTTTTGACCGGATCTATTCAGCTTCAAAAGCGAGACTATTCTGAGGTCCCTAGATGTTATGCCATAATTTTTCATCGGAGGCCACAGTTTGAATAACATAATGTACGGAGATGTTACAGTACAAATGGCAGACACGGAAAGGAAACTACAACATCTCCTACAGAAATTAGCTGAAAAGGGTGACAAAAAAAGGAGTACACTAAAATGCAAGAAAACCGAATGCATGGTCATCAGCAAGGATAACATTAAAAATGCAAAATACAGTTGGGCAATACTAAAAGAAAGCAGGTACAAAAATTTAAATACCTGGGAAGTGTTCTAGCATAAGACGGAAATTGCAAAGCAGAGATCCGGAAGGTGAATTGGCATGGCAAAGGACGCGTTCCAGAAGCTGGGTAGAGTATTAAAAGACAAGAATTGTTCACTAGAAACCAAGAAGAGAGTACTGGATTGCTATCTAGTGTAATTTCTTCAAGATAGCAGTGAATGCTGGACTGTAATAGAAAAGATGAAAGAACAACGTAAAGCAACTAAAATGTGGTTGTACAGAAGGATGATGCAGATATCATAGACCGAGCAAGTGAACAATGATGATATTTGGAAATGGTGGGAACGAAAAGGAAATTATTATTGCGCATTAGGAAGAGACAATTGAAGTTACTGGGGCATGCAGTGAAGAAGTGGACTTTGAGAACCTGATATTAACAGGCCAGGCATTGGCAAAAATAGAAAGAGGAAAGCAGCGGATAACATATTTGAAGGACCTGAGAGGTGGTTTTCAGAACAGGGGTTGCGTGGTGTTACATGAGAAAGCGTGCTGAGAGCAACGAGGGATAGGCAGAGGTAGAATAGACAATTCACATAGATGTGAATGAAAAAATTATTCAGGTACACAGACATGGCCTTTATTAAACCACTAAAATTCAATTCATATTTATACATAGAAACTTCCACAGAAAATTATTTGAATGGAATATAATAATTTTAGGGAGACAACCGTGCAATGTTCTATGACAAAATGAATAAAATATTCGTTCATAATTTTCACTCAAACACTTATAATAACAGTTATTTTTTTCCACAATAGACAATGATATATTAATAATTTCTTTGGTCTAAAAAATTGCTTATTGTAGCATATCGAATGATAATGACACAATGTAATACACAAGTTTTTAAATAGAATACAAGTATCATTCATGTATGTTATGCTCTTTTAATTTTGCAAAGAATATTATAAATGATTTATTCATTTATTTTAATGATTACATTCGTAAAATTCACTGAACTGATTATCATAACAGCTTCATCCAATATATATTCTCACTGATCTGGATATATATATATATATATATATATATGTATAATGAACTGATTATCATAACAGCTTCATCCAATATTCTCACTGACCTGGATACATATATATATATATATATATATATATATATATATATATATATATATATATGAGTGGGTATTTTTGTGTGTTTTCTTGTGTATGTGTCTCTGTGTGTGTTTGAGTGTCTATGTCTGTAAGCCTGTCTTTATACACACGGACACACACACACACACACACACACACACATATTCTTTTGTTACACGTGTTATTTCGATACACAGGTTTCTACCATAAGTGGTGTCTTCAGGCGATTTTTAATAACTGATTTTACCGTACACCTTTTTTAAGAACGCTATTCTAACAGTGTTTTATTTGAAAGAAAAACGGTAAACGGTAAAACCACATATAAAAATCGCCTGAAGATACCACTCATGTTAGAAACCTGGATAGCCAAATAACCCGTTTAAAAATGGAAAAAATTTAAAAGTTCTGCAATATAATTGTATAGAAATTTGTTTAATACAAATGTGTTCGGATCTAAATTTATTATTACCAAAACTACGCATTAAGCGGTCATTATATATATATATATATATATATATAGAGAGAGAGAGAGAGAGAGAGGAAAGTGGGAATTTAATTCTGGGAATTGTCCTGTACAAGAAGTGAGAGCATACTTAATAAATATTGGCTATTTCACCTTCAAATAACTAATTTGTAAATCTATGCACTACATCAGTCGAAATTAGCACACCGTTGTACTTTCGCGAAATTTTCATTTCAGAAGTAGCCAATATCTAAATGAAAATCTTCAGGTGAATGAAGAATATAGCCAGATCCTCCTCCATTTCTTAGCAAATTCGCAAATTCATAAAGTCGCATGTTTTCCCCTTCCTAAAAGCTCTGTTAAAATATATCGTACAGTTCAAAAATTTCAAAAATTAGATTTTTACGCCACACATATACCCAGAACACATACACATACACAAACGCACACACACAATGTCAAACAAGTTTGATTAATAGAACCGATTAGGTACAAATACTTTTACATTATATTTCAAATTCCGAATAATGTTTCCAGCATTGCGCTGGAAGTTCAATTTTCGTATATTTGTTAAAACTTACGACTTTCTTAGGGATTATCACGAACGGATGCTGTGAATGTGTGGCACTTACTCTTCTTTTTGCTATATTCTGTCATTCTTTGAAAATCTTGGCATTTGAAATAGGCTAGCGTGATATGCTGTAACGGTTTCTGGAAATAAAACCGCACAAAAATGATTGCGATTTAATTATTTATATATTTCATTTTTTTATGATTGTAATAAACTGTTTGCATATTAATTATGTAATTTTAACTTCTAGAGAGTTTCTGCTGTGTTGAATGATAATTTATTTAATGTGAACTGTTTAATTTGTATAAATATTTCTTAATGAATTTTGACGCTTTCCTTTCATTGGTTGATTGGCTCCTTCAGGGTATTTTTCTTTACTCATATTTGTATTTTGTTGATAGTGTAACTTTGGTCGATGAGAATGTGCGTATTGCTAATTATAAATGTTTTAGGTGCATCTTCTGAGCGGACTATTATTTTTATAAGCAGAAAAGAGAAAGTTTTAGTCGAGCAGTTGTTTTTATTCCTATTGAGTAACTTTATATCAAGTATCGGATAGCTGTCAGGCATGGTAATTTCAGTTTATTTTCGCTAAACACTGCAACCTCGATACGAACCCTCTGATCTGTATGCGATGGGAAGAGGTAATCTCTACTTAGGGTTTTTTCAGCACTAAGATTAATTTTTTTAAAATTGCATGGGGAATAATAAGTCTATGCAGAAGGTTAATAATACGCTCTTTATTATATATTATTTAACATGTATTTCAAATGATCTGTTCTAGCAAATTAAATATTTCTCAAAAATAACGGCACTGTTTTTTCCTTCATTTCAACATAATGACCAACACGGCTTTCCCAAATTTCCTGATTTTCAAGCTTTACCGTCGTTCTTTTCTCTATTGTGATATTCATCCACTACTATACTTTAAGCAGATTTATCCAAATTTCTCGTGTGTTTTTCTCAATATATTCCGTCAGTGTTAAACTATAGCGGGTAGCGAAATATACATTTTCCATGTTAATCAAAATATAAAGAAATAAAAAAATATTATGCTGTAATGTAATGCTTCATCAGTCATTTTTATATGTCAACGAACTCTAGACACCTCCGAAAAGATGAGAATCTTGAGTCGATAGAAATGTAGTTTTATAGAAGGGTACTGAACAGTATATAGATTGAACAAGGGAACAACGATGAAGTTTTAACGAATAATGAGATTAAAACAAAGTAATTACTTATATTCAACATCGGAAAGAGTAGTTGAAATGTCTCTGCAGATAATGATGGATGATTGAATGAAAGTTTTGAGATTTACAGCATGTTTAGATTGCAGGACAGACTGAAGAAAGCAATAAATGAACTATCTAACGAACCCGTGTAAATGAATGGAATAATTGATATTAAATGCGAGATTAAAATTATGATATTTTCAAAAAGATTCAAAGAAAAGTATATAAACGAAAGCCATGTGCTACATCTTTATGAAAAGACACGGCTCACAAATGAAGGAGGATAACCTAAATGTGAATTTTAAATAAATCCAATATGAATATTCATCTTTGCCTTACAGACATTTATATTTTTGTCGTAATTGTTCAATATGATTTCCTTATACCGGAGATTTGTGCACGTTTGGTATTATGGACCTATTTTTATATGCAATGAGAAAACGCATACTGGTTTATATCATTTTTGTTGTACTCACTTTTCTGCCCACATGTACTTAGACTATTCATCAGAGCCTAAAAATTTAAAGGCCATCATTTATCATTTCATGTAGATCTGCCATTGCCTTTGAGTTAATTGTAAAATATATGCAAATGTCTTTCTCGTTTAAAGTCGCTAAAGTTCTCCACATGATGCCTTCTTTATCTATTAAACCTTCTGATATATTGTCTAACAAACCCTGAACCTAAAGCATCTTCATTAACCGCCATTTCGCTGTGGAACAAACAATTGTCTGCATCAAAATGCTAATTTCCGTTTTTATTATTTCTCTATCACTGTGAATAGTCGCTCTTTCAAATTCTCATCCTATGATTTTTTGTTAACCTATTTGTATAGCCACATTCAATTCCGAAACGAAATACAGTCTGAACGGAGGAAAATTGATGGTATCCGACAGTAAAGAGACATCGACAATTTGGTTACAAATTTGTAGAAATAGATCTCAAATGACAAGTACTTTTTAAGATTCCGCAAAAAAGTAACTCAGTAGAAAATCTTGTGTTCATGTAAATTATCTATCTACGCTCATATTTTTAAAGGAATGATATAGTCACAAAAACAACAATCATTGGAATCTGACATTGGAACAATTCAGAAAATATTAATTTACTCTATGACAGAGTTTATTATGAAAATGAAAGTTTGCACAATAAAATTGTTATTTAATGAGTCAAATTGTTATTCAATGAGATAAATTATTTATTTTTGGGGAGTGGGAATTGCAATTTTATGATTTGTTTATAACTTATTTAAAACAAATACACATTTTCGATTATAAAATTTTATTTATTTTTTCCGAATGACTAAAGCGAGAAGATTTTCTTGTGAATAGCAAATATTTTTCCAACTAAAACTAATACAATTTAACCCATAGCTTTAAGGAATAGATGGAATCATATAATCCTTATAGGTACTTGCATGTAAGTTAATGTAAAGAACACAACTGGATTTCGAACTTGTCTTTACGACTTCTCATTCGGACATGTTATCCATTATACCAGCCGCACATCTACATGTAACTAAGGAATAATATATTAAAATGTTAATATTTGTTGTAATATTTCAAATCTTTTCACACAGGGGAGGTATCTCAAAAATATGTTAATGCTTTTATGATTGTCGTACTTGCATGTCCGGTTGTATTCACTTTTATTACATTTCTGTAGTTGTCTTTGATTTGATTCCCAAGTTTGTCATGTGCATCAGGTACATTAACTCCGTGATAAAATTCTAAGTAAATTTTCGAAGAATTTTGCAGACAAGTAAACAAACAATATTACAATGAATTAATTATAGAATATATTCCACATCCAATACCCAGGGAACATTGAAGTATCATATTAGATTCTGGAATATTATGAAAGGAAAATATTTGTTGCATTTTGTACATGCTGTATGATGAGAAATGTTCACATTATCATGTGAAATTTTCATCAAAATAAATGTCCTACTTGATTGGTTCGATATTGTTCCAGTATGCCAATTTTCATATTTCCCTCAACGATGTTTGTGGGTGATGGAATATTTTCATCTTATAACATCTTTCTAACAGACGAAACGTCACAATCCACTCACTGCTCTATTGCTATTTCATTTTCTCTACCATTTTTAACCTTCACGAAGAAGACCTCTTATCCTACGGCTATTTAAGCGAACGACACACATGCCCTTCGTATTTCATTGATGAGTTTAATTTTTACTCATCCAGTTTTTTCATTCAAACGGTGTTTTACAGAGCCTTTCCCAGAAAGATGATTTCCCAATTGCTACACACTTCAACTGTTTATATCTAGAGTCAACTGTTATCTTTTCCTCATTTTATAATAAAATATGTGACTATATTCCTACATCGAGGAGATTTTAGGTGTTTTTACGAGTTAATAATTATTGTAAGAAAAGAAAATTAAAATTTCAAGGTAATTTAATCCCGGAATGGTTTTTTCTGAGTTTATGAGTCTTTTAGACATATTAATAATATATTAAAACCAGTTTTAATATTTAATCCGTAACTAGAGCAGAAGTACTAAATTCAGAACTTTCCGAATAGTATTTCACCATGATGACATATTACTGCACGTCTAATTTTATACCCCTCAAATTCTCAAGTTTCAATCCATCTAGTCACTGATCAGGGTAAATTTACTTTACATTTGGTAATTGAATGAAAACAGTTGTTTAACGCAATATGAGTGTAAACCTCCTAAAGCATAAGAAACTGATAGTTTTTAATCATATTACGACACAGAAACTCAATTTATAAAAGTATATTATATGATTCTTTACACGGAATTACTAATTATAAAGTATAATACTCAAATGTTAGCACTGGTGAATGGTTTACGATTTAGTTATATTTGTCAGCAAAATTTGTACATTCTTCAAATAATTACTTTTAATTGTAACTTCTACAATAAATGCCTCACCGCTTTATACTCCCCTGTTTGTTCAAAATAATCTTCTGCAATTTCATTATTTAAGAAGTATTTCATCATTCTGTCTATCGAGCTATCAAATGTCTAGCATGTTTTGTCAAATTACTATATGTTCTAATCACCGCTAAATTTTTTAAGCATCCACCTCGCAGAATCTTATTTTATATAAGAAATAGCTTTCATTACTCTTGGTAAGATTTTGATGCAATAAAGGTTATTTCTCAATGAGTATATAAATGCGTAGATTAGAATGGTAAACTAGTGCTTTTGTTTTAGGTATCTCAGAAACTGTTGGCAGATTTTTACAAGCAGATCTTTTTCACGAATAGAAAGGTATTCGAATTAGAATAGCATTTCTAGAGAAAAATGTTCATCTCGTTCAGTCTTTTATGAGAAATGGTGAAATTAAACGTTCTTGGACGGTCATTCTTCTATATCGTTTAACATTAATATATGTTTTCCCCAGGATTCTACCTTTGAACATAATTTGTTCCTAACTTTAATAAACCAGATTCCTGATATCATCAATGTTAAGCTTTGCATTTATGTTGAAAAATGTCCTGTCTTAATGGTATGTCTGATTGGTTCTATTAGACCAAATTTGCAGTTTATCTAAAAAATATGAACTGCAATCGGTTGTATGCGAAGCGAAAACATTGATTGTTAATTTATTCATGAGAACTTGCTCCTTCTCGGGTTAACTTTTACCGTCGACATGATGCGATTAGTTTATAGTGAATTAAATGTCAAATATACTGATAGAAATAGTCTTTCACTGTATCGTACTAGAAAAATGTGATATCGCTATATATTTATAGGTTTACTATATACCATGCCTGTTTAAACAGGTCTGCTTGTTCTGCCATGAATTCAAATGTTGCTACTAAAATCAAAGGAGTAATCTTCAAAATTATGAGTCCTGAAATAGCATCTAGTCTTTAGCTCTTTACTTTATTACTTACACTATTTACCATGTAATTTTTTTCGTAAATATATACAGGGGAATAATTTTATGAGATTATGATTTCAAGATTTTCTGATTTTAAGCGCAGTACAACAGTGGTGGTAATTTCTCGCAATTTTACAGCAGAAATGATTATATATAACAATAATTATTTTGCTATTAGATTTTTTTGCATTTTCCTCGTCTGTTTGTTTGCTGAAATCTTTTTAGTTTTCTTGATTTCATTTTTTCAATTTTATAATCAATGTGAATATTACTATTCTTTCTTTTTAATTCATGTTCGATATGTTTTTCTTGCTATGTGTTGTATGATTTATATCGCTGTGATGCTAGAACAACATTTGTCTTGGATGATAAAAGATAACAACGAACAACTATGAGTTAGAATATAATCTTATATTTTTTCTCTTGGATTACCGTTGTGTGTTAAGGTGTAGAGAGTGGCTTTCAAACACATACAAGGGAGGTGAATGATTAGAGATTTCTTTTCTTCTCTGCGTTCTATTTGGGCTTTTTCAATTCTCTGATCATTGCCCGGAATCTCACTATTAGATCAGCTGAGATTTCCGAATTTCTGTCGTTTCAGTAACCATTGTGTAGTCCATTTTTATATCATTTTCTCATTATTATTATTATTATTATTATTATTATTATTATTATTATTATGTTGTCATCTTTCAATTTCTGCTGAAGTTGTATTACATACCAAGTCTGCAGGAAGACCTAAGTCAGGTCGTGGTGTGTAGTTATGTCTCCATTTCATGTTTTTTCTATCGCCCCTAACATCCCTAGCGTTACGTAGACAAAGTTCTCCTCGGTGTGTAGGCTGTACTTAACAAGACATTTTTTGTAAGCTTAAGCTTGGGTTTGCAGGGATTTCTTCAATATTTTCATTTGTTCCATTTTTTAACATTCAAAGTGCACCTACTATCACTGGCACAACTCATATTTTCAATTTCCACATGTTTTTCTATTGCAAATTCCAGGTCTTTATATCTTGACAGTTTTTCGAATTCCTTGGTTGCTATGTCACAATCCGCTGGACAAACCATATCAATTAATAGTCATGTTGTTTCTTTCTGATTTTTAACAATAATGTCCGGCCTATTTGCTTCAATTTTTCGGTCTGTGTAGATGGTGTAATCCCATAGAATGGTGACATCTTCTATTTCTGTAACCGGTGATGGGTGATGTTCATACCAGTGTTTGTTTGCATATCCTCCATAGTAGTTGCACATTTTTCAATGCAAATATAGACCCACTCTCTCGTGAAAATTTTTATATTCATCTGGGGCAAGTACAGAACATACTGAAATTAAATGGTCTATTCTTTCTTGCAATTTATCTCAGAACCTGCATTTTGGATTCACATTATTCTATATGATAATTGCCTGAATGTACCTAGTGCAAAGACTTTTGTCTTCTGCTGAAAGAATAAAGCCTTCAGTCTCAGACTTTAATCTAGATGCACGTAAACATCGATGAGTATTAACTTTATCAACATTGGATTTATTACCACTTTCTGTACGTTTGCCATGAAAAGGTTTTTCTTGCTAGCGTTGTTTTATCTGTTCGGTACTATTGTCCTTGGTTTTATTTTTCATATTTTTGCCACAAATTTTGGTTTCTGGTTTCTGTTTTGCTTTTCTACAGAATCTACTAAATGTAACTCTTGTTTGTATATACTGCCTTCTTTCATTATTGAATATTTTCTTTCCATTTTCATGTTTATTATTATTATTATTATTTGGCCAACTAGCTTTGACATCACGTTTTATCTCTAATATGTTTTTATTATTTCCTGTTAGACCAAAATATTTCTGTGTGTAACAGGTGCCTCACCTTAATGTTTCTTTCCATGCTTTATATTCCCTGAATTTGAATATGGCTGCTCACAAATATATAATTATATTTCTCTTATGCAAACCTGGTCTCTGCATTACTGATTGTTTTTCAAAACAATCGTTAATTAAACTAAATAAACTTTGATTTATATTCCCTATTCTTGAGAACAGATGTCTTGTCGCAAACATAATCTTGTTTTTCAGTCTTTGCATCCCTGATTTTCTAAAATGAATTTATTTAATGTAAACACATATTTATTTGCTAGTCTGCGTTGTGGCTGTTTAATAATAATGTTTTAATGTAAATACACTTCTGAGCGAAACTATGATAATATATCACTCGTACCTTAATAATTTTTGGTATTGTTAAATACTTACTTTTGTAGTGTTTTTATTGAAAGTGACACGCTGGAAATAAATGGTGAAAATGTATTGATGTAGTAATTCCAAATCTCATTTGTGAAACGCATAATCTCACTTGTGTGTTTTGTAGTATGTTACTACTGAATGAAGCGAAACAATGTGATATGTGTAATTACCTTACAAGTGCATCAGCTAACTACAAAATTGCATTAAGTTGTACGAAATAGATTGACTGAAATGAAAATACATATTTATGCATAAAGAATCGTCGTCTTATTCAATTTAAGGGCGATTTCGAGGAATATGATAAAGAAACTAGGCATGCTCTCAATCAACACAGTTTTTGTCCTATCTTTAGACCCAATCTGAATAATAAGAAATATTTTGAACATACATTGGCCATTGAATGATCAGAGCTTATTTTTTCGGTAGTTTTAATTATTTTTGGAAGGATCAGTATTATTAATTGTTGGGAAACATATATTATTCAGTTGGGCCATGTATGTATTTAGAATCATATTTTTATGTTGGGAAATATATTTATCTATAATTTAATGAAACTAGTACGTAGTTTAATATTGCTTTTGTTGATTATTTTTTTGTTTTTAGAGTGGGTGAAAAAGAAATGGTTTGCGAATTATATTTAGAATGAATTTACCCAGGTTTGTTTGTAAATTTCATTTAAAATGTGGGTGAAACAAAACAATGTTACTTGATTAGATTTATTAGGTTGCTAGTGATTCTATGGGGGTGATTTGATTCCATATTGATTTCTTTGTGACTATGTGAGTTCCTACTGAACGCTTTCCTCAGCCCGTTGCTCAGGTCAAAAGTAACATCTAAGGAATTTACGACTGATCGCCAATCGTAATTACACTGACAACAATGTTGATATAAAAAGTTTTATTCTGCTCACTACGACGTAAATGACTTGAGATTGTCTTGATCATTCGATTCTCTACAGGAAATGTACAAAATTGCTCTTAGACATTTTACCGTTCCAGTCAGATGATCTACCACAGTGTGGGATATGCAGTAAAAGAAGTGATGCAAAAAAATATGAATGTAAATGAATCTTAACAAAATCGGCAAAATAATAAATATTTAATGATTGATGTTTCCAGCATCTCATATTCGTGCGGACGTGTAGTCGTAACAACATAACAAACTGAAGGCCTGAAATCATGCATTTCCAAACACACACACAAACGCACACACACGCACACATACACACGCTCTCTCTCTCTCTCTCTCTCTCTCTCTCTCTCTCTCTCTCTCTCTCTCTAATACACACACACACATATATTATTATTATTATTATTATTATTACTTTAGAACAAGTGTAAGAATCAACTTTAAAATTCTAGATTATATAGTAGTTTGTATTTTGCACATGTTCTCCAGTAATAATTAATTACCTCGGTTTGATGTATTTGTTCCAAAGGATGTTTCTCCATTCAACTCTTTCGTGTTTCTCATTCATCTGCCGGTATATATGAACATAAATTATTAAAAACATAGAGTACGAAAAAAATATTCTACATAAAATGCAGAGGTTTGACAAATTGAAGATAAATTAGACCCACTGAAGATATCGGTGACATAACACGAAATTCCTTGAAATATTATACCAAATAAAATTTAATTAAACTGTTAAATATTAGTTGGTACTATATATTTTTGTGTGAAGCAAGAACATTTTGGCATTGAAGAGTATTTGTAACGAAGGTTCTTGAAATTTTAAAAATATTATATTTGTTGGAGTGTCAAGTGCTATACTTTAAAATTATGAGTCTATATTTTGTGTGGCGGGATAAAATGCCATTACATGCCTCAGATAATGTGAAATCCTGTTTTTTCTGACCTGTGCCGCTTTTGCTGAGATCTCGGACCAAAGAACATCCTCTTGCTTCATGGCATGTTTCAAGGGATGTCACTATTTGTTTGAGAAGATATCTTTGAAAAAGGAAAAAGTATTATTATATTTTATTTGCATTCAGGCACGGCTCATTGTTTTCGACAGAGAAGTTTGTTGCAGCTTATTGTTTTAAAGTAACTATGATGACAATGAAGATGTAGAACAAGATTATGAAATGTTTATGGGAAATTGGTTACAGTAAATCTCACGTCAACGAAAACAGATTTATGTATTTGTGTGAAGAAGTCTGAGTGATTGAACCCCGACAGAGTGATTTGTTGTTTGAAAAGTTTAATCTTCGCCCCGAATGTGTAGCAGCGTTGCATTTTTTTAAGTTTTAACAGTGGCAGTTGTCATGGGAAAGTCCGAAAGTGTGGCGGTCTTTGTTACCGAAGTTGTATTGAATTAATTTTACTTGTCTTTGTGTTTGCAACATTCCTCGTTCGTCTAGTCATCATTGATTCGCGACAACGTTGGGCCCAGTATTTTGTCTTGAAGAATTATTTTCATCGTCGAGAGAGTGGTATATAACAAAACCTTCAGACGTTCATTTTAATAATAGAATAAATATTTCATATATATATGAATAGAAATGTTAATGGTTTGTAACGACTATGTGACTGATATACGATCAGACTAATGCGTATTAAAATTACAGAAATAAGGGTAGAAATAGTTCTCCGTTGGCCTCTTTGTGTCTGTGTCTCTGTTTAAATTTAATATGGACATATATAATGAAAATTTTACAATCATCAATCATAACATGTTTGCATATCTGGCTCGAGAAAAGATTTCTGGCGCCATAAGAAAATGTGCAAAAAATGCAAAACACCTGCTAACCAAAATATTGTACAGGGACACATACTGAAGCATATGTCTGCTTGTTTGTTTGTGCGTGTATAAATGTAAGTATAGATGAACTAATATTAGACCGTGATTATACACATCAAATTTTAAGAAAGTACGTACAGAATGTATATGTGTGAATAATGGTATAGTAGTGTTTATACGTTCATATATTTTAGCTGTTTATCAGTTTTGCCAATATCAATCGAAGATATATATATATATATATATATATATATATATATATATATTGTCATATATATATATATATATATATATATTGTCATCCGCAGACAGATATATCACAGCTCATATATATATATATATATATATATATATATATATATATATTTATATACGTTATGTTTTTGTGTTATATTATCTATACGTGTCTGCGCCAGAAAGAAAATGTAATTTATCTTGTGAATCAGACACCATGTTCATGCTATATATTCAATTTCAGAAGAGAAATCAGCCTTCTTGTAGAAATCGATTAAATAAGACGGAGATTTAGCGTTAGCTAGCATCACGAAATATTTGTTTTACTATAAACCCGGAGCTTATATGAGAGAGAAACATTGGTACGTAATCGATTTGTTATTTTATTGACCAGTCACTATTCCTGATTCAATCTTCTCAGAAAGACTTCACCTACACGTATATTCCTTCATTGTAAAATTATTTTATATCAGCTGAACAAGTAATGTCGCCTGTTTTCAGATGTGTCTACCAGATTCAATTGTAGACACTAAAATTATTTCAAGTTCTAAGCACACGTCTTTTATCCTGTTGCTGGAAAATGATTATCAAAATACTGTTAATTGAAATACAATGATATATTTGCGTGGTAATATTGCAAAAAATTGGCAGTTATTTGGAAACATAAAATATTGTTGTTTTATATATATCAATCGAATGTATTATATATATATATATATATATATATATATATATATATATATATATTCTAGACATATTCTATTAAATATAAGAGACAATGAATGTCTATTATGTTTAATCATGAGCCGTTCTAAACGTCGTATTTTTGCTTTAATTTCAGTTGAAAATAAAGATAAAAATTCTCCAACATTTGGATAATTATTTATTGGTTTTCTTCTAAGCTTTCGGCTCACATGAGCCATCTTCAGAGATGTAGTTTAAACTTAAATATTATAAAATCCACCATCACCGACGATTTTATTTTGTGTTGACATAAAACTCCGTTTGGCAACGGCAATAGTTACCAAAAATAATAAACGCAGTTCTTAAGTTTGCGATGCGGTTTTATGACGTCACGCCGCGGGATAGCGCGAAATGACAACAAAACCATATAGTCAAACGCAATGTAATATGTTATTTCCTGTTTTAAAGTTGATTTTATTGAGTGTTGGTTGTTTTGATTTGATGTACATGGCCTCCAATATCTGCAGGTTCCTCTTACTGTGTGTATGAGTAAGGATTACCGTATTGTTGACCAAAATCTGTCTGATATTACCTACATGTTTATGTTTTTCAGAGAAATGTTGTTTAATAGTACTCTGATCAGAAAGATGACATGTGAGTCTACGGGAGAGCGTGGTTGTGGTAAAACCAATATATGTACTAGGTTTTTGAGTAGTATCAGAGATGCAATCTCTGAATGGGCATGTAAATTGGTACACTACATTCGTTTTTTGTAAAGAATTTAGTTTAGTGCCTGTTGGGTTATTATAAACTATGAGGTCAATTGTTTTAAACTTTTTATAATATATAATGAGTTTAATTTGATTATTACTATCCACTGGTTTAACATTTCTACGTATTATGTTTTTGAGAGTTTTTTCATCTTGTTTATAATTATTATGTATTTGGTTGCAATAGTATAAGTTAATAGTGTTATGTTTATTTTGATGTAAACCATTATTATTAATATTATCATTATTGTTAGAGCTATTGTTAAGTTTGTTGAGATACATTTTAATTTGTTGATCAATAACGGAGTTAGGAAATCCATTATTGACTAGTGTTTGCTTAATGTTGTGTAATTCTTTATAAAATATAGATTTGGAAGAAGATATCATTTGTGTGCGTTGAAGTAAGTTTTTTATAACAGCTAACTTATATCGTTGGGGACATTCACTATTATAATTAAGAAGACACGAATTTATGCTAGTTGGTTTCCTATATAGAGAAGTAGTAAATTTATGTGTGCTAGAATCAATGAACAAATCAAGGAATGGGAGTTTCTTATTAATATTAAGTTCTAATATTAACTTGTAATACCACAACCCAACTTAAAAAACATATTAATAAACTTATTACTGCAAACAATGCTGAAATAGGATCCTATAAACTTCAAAAGATTATAGGTGATTATCAGCCCGGCTACCTTTATGGAAATGTAAAAATCCATAAAAAAGATCATCCCCTCCGACCTATCATTTCTCAAATACCCACACCAATATATAACCTTTCCAAAACACTTAACAAACTAATTACTCCCTATCTTCCTGGTAAATATAGCATTAACTCCACGGACGAATTTTTACAGATTCTCCATTTCGTAAAACCTAATAATCAAATGATTGCATCTTTGGATGTTCAAAACTTATTCACAAATGTTCCCGTCCATGAAACAATTGACATCCTTATCCGTGATGTATACAACCATGCTACTCTCCCATCAATCAATATTAAACCCACTATATTAAAAAAACTATTATTAGCATGCACCACACAAGTACCCTTTCACGACCCCTTAGGCAATATTTATACACAAATAGATGGTATTGCGATGGGATCTCCTTTAGGTCCCCTCTTTTCTAATTATTATATGGCGAATCTAGAAAATAAAATAATTAATGACAACAATAAACCCTCTATATATGTAAGATATATAGATGACATCTTTGTTTTAGCTAAGAATATCGATCAAATTAAATATCTTAAAAACAAATTTGGAAGTCACTCCGTCCTCAAATTTACATTAGAACTTAATATTAATAAGAAACTCCCATTCCTTGATTTGTTCATTGATTCTAGCACACATAAATTTACTACTTCTCTATATAGGAAACCAACTAGCATAAATTCGTGTCTTCTTAATTATAATAGTGAATGTCCCCAACGATATAAGTTAGCTGTTATAAAAAACTTACTTCAACGCACACAAATGATATCTTCTTCCAAATCTATATTTTATAAAGAATTACACAACATTAAGCAAACACTAGTCAATAATGGATTTCCTAACTCCGTTATTGATCAACAAATTAAAATGTATCTCAACAAACTTAACAATAGCTCTAACAATAATGATAATATTAATAATAATGGTTTACATCAAAATAAACATAACACTATTAACTTATACTATTGCAACCAAATACATAATAATTATAAACAAGATGAAAAAACTCTCAAAAACATAATACGTAGAAATGTTAAACCAGTGGATAGTAATAATCAAATTAAACTCATTATATATTATAAAAAGTTTAAAACAATTGACCTCATAGCTTATAATAACCCAACAGGCACTAAACTAAATTCTTTACAAAAAACGAATGTAGTGTACCAATTTACATGCCCATTCAGAGATTGCATCTCTGATACTACTCAAAAACCTAGTACATATATTGGTTTTACCACAACCACGCTCTCCCGTAGACTCACATGTCATCTTTCTGATCAGAGTACTATTAAACAACATTTCTCTGAAAAACATAAACATGTAGGTAATATCAGACAGATTTTGGTCAACAATACGGTAATCCTTACTAATACACACAGTAAGAGGAACCTGCAGATATTGGAGGCCATGTACATCAAATCAAAACAACCAACACTCAATAAAATCAACTTTAAAACAGGAAATAACATATTACATTGCGTTTGACTATATGGTTTTGTTGTCATTTCGCGCTATCCCGCGGCGTGACGTCATAAAACCGCATCGCAAACTTAAGAACTGCGTTTATTATTTTTGGTAACTATTGCCGTTGCCAAACGGAGTTTTATGTCAACACAAAATAAAATCGTCGGTGATGGTGGATTTTATAATATTTCAGTTTAAACTACCTCTCTGAAGATGGCTCATGTGAGCCGAAAGCTTAGAAGAAAACCAATAAATAATTATCCAAATGTTGGAGAATTTTTGTCTTTATTTTCAACTGAAATTAAAGCAAAAATACGACGTTTAGAACGGCTCATGATTAAACATAATAGACATTCATCGTCTCTTATATTTAATAGAATATGTCTAGAAAATTACTTGCTGCCTCGATATACTAAATATATATATATATATATATATATATATATAATATATTCGATTGATATATATATATATATATATATATATATATATATATATATATTTATATATAAACGTTTGAATCTTTTAAAGATAAGTATGTGGAGACTCAGTTTCTTATATAATTTAAAAGAATATATGTCTGTGACATGAATTCTCTATTTCAATCACATGTGAAAAGTTAACTCTCATTGTTAAAAGAGTTTTTCAATTAGTAGATAATAGTCATGAGGTCATGACTCTTTAGATTTCTTGAAGGCGTTTCACAAGGTTTTGGCCTACTGGTCTTTAAATAGTTAAAGATTATTCTATTCCTGAACCTATTTAACATTTGTGTCAATCTTTCAAATCGCACAAATCACTAAATGAAATTTATTGTAAACAGTCGTTTTTTTAGATCTGAGACTCAGGGTATATGTTTTTTCTTATGTTCATCAATGACCTTCACGATGTGATCATTTCTGGACGTAGTATCTATGCTTATGATACAATTATTTGTGTATGTCTTAATGGTAAGTCTGTTCAGTTCAATAAAATCAGATTTGCAGCTTATTTCACAACTGACCAAAATATAGTTAATTTGGCGGAGAAATAGCTTGTAACTTATAAATCCTCAGAATTACTCTCATTACCTTATTTTAGATATTATTTCTGCTTGCTTTCGGGATGGAGGATATTAAACCCCACGCGTCTGACTGGTTACGAGTTCGTTATCTAACCTTTTACGTTGACATAAAGACGAAATATTATATTGAATCTGTTGCTACGTAAGTTTATTTACTGTATCAAATTAGACAATTCTCTCGGCTTAATCCATTTAGTACAATCATTAATCTACCATTCATCCATTCAATTTCTGTTGCTCTTATGTTTACGCTGGTGTTATGCGTTGAGAAATAAGTAATAAAATTATCAAAAAATAAAATATATAATTTTTTTGAAATCTTACATTTCTCTTCCCAAGATGTGCGCAAGTAAATCCCCATAGTAGATGTCTACTATGTTCTCTTGCTTTGAAACTTTATGAGAAAGAATGTATAAAAGTGGGCACTTGAATGTTTTGTGAATATAAATAAATAGTAAAATATATTTTCATACTTTATAGAAATCTGTACATGTATGACCTCTTCTAGAAACGATCTTGACATTCACAGATGTATGGGTAGAAATGTTTAATGTATTTTTACTGCAATTGAAAGAATGTTATGTTATTTAAAATGGAAACATGGTCTTGGATTTTAAAATTTTTGTGAAAAATTCGCATTTAGATTTCTTATCGCAAGCTATTAAATATTACATTGTCACACAATCAAAATTCCCGCAACTGGTATTCTCATGTGGTCAGTAACTTAGGTAGTGACAAAGAACAACTTTCCTTGTATTCGGTGAATGGTCGACAACAGGTGTTACAAATTTTATGTCTATAAGGGTATAGATTAAAAGAATTGGGATGCAAAGTGGTCAAGAAGAAGAAAAGTTGGTATTATTATTTTCTAAATTAAAAAAACTAAAATCCCCATATCTTGAGTTTAGATTTAAGTCTCACAGGGAAAGTATGGTTTCAGTATCGATTTGTAATGTATGGGATGAAAACTCAAACTTATTTTTATATGAATGTTCAAAAGAAATCATTTACAGACAGTCAAACATGTGTGCAAGCACATACATACACACTATATATATATATATATATATATATATATATATATATATATATATATATATGATTGTGAGTTCAATATATTAATCAGTATCTATCAAAATGATAGAATAAATAAAAAAGCAAGAAAATAAAAATGTCTCAATTTAACAGGTTTCACTTTAATTGAAGCTTACGTTTGATTATGTTAGTCAATACTTCATTTAAAATTGTCTTAATATCATCATGAAATGAGCTCTAAATTTTGGGTTTCTTGCTTAAATTCGCCGCGACATATAATAATGAAGTGGATATACTGTAAAGGAGTTAGATGGGCAGATATAAGGGTTGATAAAGCTTCAAAATTTATCTGACATCCATGACAGTTTTCTTTTCTTGCGTAGCATTGAGCATAATCAGTTGTACATAGTGTCTTTCCACGGCTTCTCACTTGAATCAGAGCAGCATTACGTTCTCAAAGCACTTGATGAAGGTCTCTTTGTTGAATATGAGGCCATGTGAGAAAATGAATGACGAATGTTCGCCATCACCAGCGATGCCTGCAAATATCTAGGTAATTACCAACAGCCTCATGCAAAACACTCTGAACACTCTCTGCACAGCCATTAGATTGGCATAGTAACAAACAGAAATGTTTGTATTGTAGTGTCCGATGCGAATGCCAACAAGTATGGCGTGCCGTTTCTAAATTTCCACAGGAGTGAATTGCGTAATATAGCACTTTTATTAAAGACGGTACCCAACTGACCATAATATCTCCAGCTATCAACAAAATGAAATCGCATGTGCGAAATTAAAACTATAAAATTGGGATTATTTACCTATCGAACACTGTAAATTTCACATATTTGATGTCATTGGAGCAAGAAACATGTATAAGTTGAGAAAAAAGTAAAATGAAACACAAATTAGGTCACAACATAAGCTTTTGCAAATTTATGAATGAAATAATACAACAAAGACAAAGATCTCCTAAAAGGAAACTCTTGATTACGACAGAAATCCAAGGAGAGCTATTATCGGCTTTATCATGAATCGACCAGACCATTCCAGAGGCATATTTTGTATTGTTTGTATAAGTATTATCAATCATAAAACATTGGATCTTTCAAGTCTATTAGGTAATCATTTTTTTTAAATATGTCGAACGTGTTTACATCAACCGGTTATTCAAGTGTCGTTTATCACCTACTGCTCTCGCCACTAAGATAAAATATGGAAAGATTCGTTGAACTCTTTACACAGTGCATGAATCAATATAGATGAAGAAAATATCTCTGTTTTCAAGCACATTCAAAGAATTTCAGATTTGAAATCATTTCAATATATCAACTGGTATATTTGCTCTTTACAAAACACCGAATCAAACTGAAGACGTCTGTATTAAGCGGCTCATATATATATATATATATATATATATATATATATATATATATATATATATATATATATATTTAAAAATGATTAGCCTTTGCACTATTTACATTGTACAGACTATTATCCTCATATTCATTTCCATAGTAACGTTGTTTTGACTGTTGTATATTGCGATCTTCTTCAAGTGCTTAACATTTAGAAATAAACAGTTTTTCAACCACCAGGAAGAATGTTCTAGTTTCAATTTCATGCCTCTACCGGATGATTCAGTATGAGTAATCTTCCTTTAAGTGAACATCTTCCTTTTGTTAACATCTTCCAGGTATTGAACTCCTAACACTTTGAGTAAGTCACTGGATTCAACCAACGCTTTTTTCCACTGGGCCTGACCTACATGTCTCATATGTTTCACCTACAAATTTCACATGCGCAAAATTAAAACATATATGAAATATGGAAAAGCTATTCATCGCACCTCGGCATTTATTTTGCGTTTTGATAGTTTCTTTTTTCAGAAAGAGGATATGAGTAAAGAAATTATCCACGTGTCCATGAAAACAATTATATGAAAATAGTTTGTTTTATGAAAATATTTTGGAAAAGAGTAAATCTCTTTATTACCGCATAAATGTTAATGAAGAATCGAAATATTTGCAATCATGAAGTCTAATGTCTAACAATTCCATGTTGAATTTTATTATGTATATTGTCCGTCTGGAGATAAAATTTCAAAATATTTTAACAATTGACTAAACTTATTACTGTAAGTTTGTATACAATTAGCCAGTATATGTGCATTTAATTAACTGACATTACCGTTGATGATTTCAGTGAAGTCACGATATTATACCACGCTTTAGTTTATAATTAGAAACTTGTTTCCAATAAGTCAGTAAATTTAACAGAACATAAAACTATAGAAAATGTCAATTATTACTATATTAATTTTTGTTTATACATAAAGATACGTGAAACTTTTGCTTATTTTATGATATTAATGCTTGGCATAACAATTTTTGAAACTCAGAAGAAAGTATAAATTAGTTTATATCGTAATAAATTGCAAATAGAAAGTTGGAATAATACTACAATGACTTATATCTCAAAAGGAAAATAAAAATCTTGATTAAATTTATAAATACCCATGAAGGGTCATTATAAACATTTTTGTCTGGCTGAAATTTGTAATTTTCTTAATTAAACACAAGCGTTGTGTATTATATATGTTTGTCAGTCATTTTGTTAGTTTTTATTTTTTTCGAATGAAGGAAAATAAAAGTGGAGTGTAGTGAAAAACATTAAAGCTGCCATCAATATATGATCAGTGGCTTCTATGTGACATCTTATTGGGATATTTGCATAAACATGATATTTTAAAATTTTAACACAGTGTTTACATATACACTTACCGATCAAAGATTACTTGTGGTGCTTCTAGGAATATTGCATTGAATATATACAATTTAACATTTGCATGTGACACTGCCACCCGGCTTGCAAGCTGGTTGGTTTGCTCGCTCGTTCGGGAACGGATCCTGCTGTGATTATGTCGAAACGGTACCAGTTATGTCGACGCTTTGAGGCCTCTCGTCGTGATGATCTTGTCACAGAAGCTGGTCTTCAAGACGGCTATTACAACAACGGACCCACTGCCCACGTTG